>MU224484.1:2096429-2123272 GCA_018584345.1 Thuja plicata
TAAACAACTTCATATTACATCATTTGATCTTGTATTGGGTGTGGGGTTGTGTCTGATATCCCAATTTTGTCAAATTTGGCCTTGTAGCCCTGTTTTGGGAAGTGACTAGTAAACATAGTGAAAAGTTGTAAAGAATGTGTTTAGGACCTAGTGATTGGTCTTAAGAGTTGTTAGAGGTGTATCAAAATCAGAGCAAGGTGGTAAGGCAGTTCTTGAATTCTAATTGAAAGCCTTAGCAATTTGATCAGTTGGACCCAAAGGACTAAGAAGACAAACCTTCCACTATTGCACTCTGCATCATTGGGAGCCGAGACACTGGTCACTGAAAGAATACCAAATTGTGGGATCCAGAACTTTGGGATTCGGAAGATTACGCTCCCTAAAG
Organism: Thuja plicata; assembly: GCA_018584345.1. Classification (NCBI taxonomy): domain Eukaryota; kingdom Viridiplantae; phylum Streptophyta; class Pinopsida; order Cupressales; family Cupressaceae; genus Thuja; species Thuja plicata. The sequence goes on from MU224484.1 coordinate 2,096,815, forward strand.
AATGAATAAATACAAAATATATTTCCTGATAATAATCTCTAGAACCTGGAGAATTTTATTGTTCCTTAGTGTCATTGAAGGTTTGCAGGAGCCGAGCGATCCCATCCTTGTTGATGTCTTTGAGGCTGGCCTGGCGGTACTTGGCCACGTCTACTTGTTCGTCCAAATCTGGAAATTTTTCTCTGAATTCTACGGCCATCTTTGCCGTTCAATGACCTTGGAGCACCATGCGAGTTATTTGCGTCATTTTTTATGCATCTATTCCCTCTGGGGATCCATATCAAGACTCCATTAGCTCATTGAACTTTCCTGCAACATATTCCTCTGTAGTGCACATTTCAGTGCTAAAGGGATCAGCTCCGGGGACCTTCAAGATAAATGACTTGTACATATTAAAAGAATATCAAACCTCTTGGTCTTTTTCATGCAAGGTCCCTACCAGTTGCTTGATTACCCCCAATGTGAGGTCAAGTCTAGAATGCTGAGTCTGAAAAAAGTCAAAAGACTCCTCTCCCAAAATTCTGGCCTCAGAGACAACTTCTTCTCCAATGCCGATGAGCTCTTCCAACTCAGCTTTCCATGCTTCATAATTTTCAATGTCTGCCTCCCAGATGGAGATAGTAGTTTCAGACTGATGTAGGATATTTCTAGCCACATATAAGTCTAGGAGCATGGATACTAAGAAATGTCAGACATTTCCCACCTGTTCTGTAACCCATTCATCAACTTCCTGGGCCTTTCTTTTCATCGCCCTTAGTGAATCTATGTCACCCTAAGGGAGCAGTGCCTTGGATGTGGAGACATATGGGGGAATGGTAGTAATAGGCTGCGCAAGCTCGGTCAGCAACCCCATGAGGTTTGCATTCTTTTCCTTTTCCATCCTAAACTTCTGGGCCTCCTTTTCATAGCGAGCCTCCACCGCCTTGGTTGCTTCTTTTAACAAGTCTAACTCGCCCTATTTTCCTCTCTTCCCCAGTGACACCTCGGTGATAGAGTATTCATCGGCCTTAGCTGTGGCTTCATCTGCATCTAGGGAAGGTGTTGTGGTCACCACAACTGTATCTCCGGTCATCCCAATCCAAAGAGCATGGACTGTTTGAGCCTTTTTGGCCTTGGGAGGTTTCTGCATTTGAGCCATCATCTTTGCCAATGAGAGATGGGCCTTGGGTGTTTCTGGGGCTTTCCTCTTTCGGGACTCTACCAATAATTATGGCAGTAGGAGTGGCTTTGCTACCAGTGTCCATTCCTATTCTTCCTCTCTAGGATTTTTTTGTGTCTCCCTGGTGTTGTGAGCCATCCCTGACTCCTTTCCTATGTTTTCAGACCTAGCAGCAAGATTTGTCTCTGTAGTGTTTGTATCATTTACCCTGGCATTTGCACCCTCAACATTGTTGGGATCAACATTTGTTTCTTCGGGGTTCTATTACCCACCCTGCTATTGTTCTTCATTATCATCCTCTACTAGAGTGTCCTTTTCAATTAGTGCATTCTCTAGAGGTGGTGGAAGTATCAGGCCAAGATTCAATGTTTGAGCCGCTGTGATTACCTCACCGAATATTGCCTTTGGAAGAAGCGTCTAGAGCATGGAAGTTGGGGTTATGGTTGATCCTATTGGTTTGGTTCCCTTGACAGATGTCAGTTTCTCATATTGCATTGGCCTTCTCTCCATAGTTCCTTGAACCTGTATCTCTAGGACTTCAGAGATGTTCACCTGTTCTTGTTCTTTTTCTCCCTCTTCCTAGGTTTCCTTCTTTTGGGAAGCTTCCTTCTCCAGGATGTTCCTTCCAAGAGGGGGTGCCATTTCCTCTTGGGCAGCTATCTCTTTAACTGCCCTCCCGATATCTCCCTGTAAGTTCCCAAATTCATCAGTCCCAAATACAACATCAAATTCATCATGGGGAGGGGAGCTCTTCGGGATATCCTCGGGTTCTTTATCTAGCTTTGGAGAGTCAAAAGAAAGAATCTTTACTTCTTGGATGCTTGGCATCCCAAGTTCTAGCTCTACCTTTGGTTGAGAGTTCTTCTTTTTCTTTCTCCTTGTTATCAAAGGGGGCCCTGCATCCATCATAGCTGCTCGCTCCTCTTCTTCTTTGGTCCCAGTTGCTCAGACCATCAATGCTTCCAATGAAGGGGAAGAGGGAGGATAGACAGGTCAGGTCATACGTACCAGGGTGGCCAACCATTTGATTAAATTATCCTTCATTTTTTAGGATACTGCCACCATCTGTTGCATTTTCTCTACTATGGGGGTTATTGATGGGGTTTGCGACTGGGTCCCCATTATCCTTTTTCCTCTATCCTCCCCTTGTGAGGAGGTTCTGGCCCCGAAAGTTGAGCCCCACACAAATGGGCCAACTTTGCATGTGGTCTTTGGGCATGCCTTTTTAAAATATGTGTAGCAGCACTCGACCATGTTGTGGGTGAGATATTCAATTGTTGGACCTTCCTGGGTGTTCTAGTCTACTGGAGGGAGAGCCATCTTGTCTACTTCCTTTTCTTTGTATTTTGGGTCCACTGTGGACCCGGTGTCTGAGAAGTCAGCTGGGAATTTTTGAATCTTTATCCTTTCCATCATCCCCATTGTCATCTAGATGAAGTGCTGGCTTTGGAGTTTGAAATCATCCTGGCATTCTTCCCAAAAATCCTCCATGTGAAATGCACAGGGCTGTGATACTCGGGAAAGTTTTATTGCGATTTTGCCTAGCGGATCAAAGTTGTTCCATGCCAGATAGAATTCATTTAAGCCCAAGCTTTTGAGCTCATTGCCCACCTCTCTTTCTATGGTTATACTACACCAGTAGTTCCCACAGGTGCCTGGGAATGGAAAATTTATTACCTTCTTCACCATGAAGAGGGCATGCAACTCCAAAATTTGCCAACAGTATTCCAAAAGAATTATTTTGTTCCCACAGTGCTTGGGAAACAAATAGGGTTTCCTGGAGAAGCTAGTCACCCGAATATAAGTGTGGTGCTGGAACTGAATGTATTAGTGGCCATAACTTCTGACCAAATCCATAGCCTCCTTAGAGAGGCAGTACCCAACATCCCTGGTAGGTGTGAGGAGATTGTAGTAAATGAAGGCATCATTTACTCGACAGAAGCTGCAGAAACTAACCTCCCATTAGATATGTGGGAAATAATCCCAGGGAGCCTTTTGGCCTAGACCAACCCTGAGTACACCTATTGTGAGTATCCCATTTGTGATGGGGCATTGTTGTGCTAGGGCCAAGAGAACCTAGGGCGTCATGTAGAATTTGGAGGTTTGGGTGACCTGGAGGAGCTGAGAGTCCACATGATTTGAGATGATAGTGGCCCAATCAAAGTATTGCTCATCGAAAGAGATACCAAGCAAGAAGTAGTACATCCATGCTAAGAATTCTCAGGAATGAGGTTGTTCGAAGATCCTACATAATGATATAATCCCCATCTTTATGCTTTCCTTGAATTCTGATCGGGGAATTTCCAGCTTCATCCTTTTGGAGTCTTTCTTTGGCATCTTCAGCCAATAGTTGTTCAAATATTGTCAGGCCATGTGTTCTAAATCCATAAATTCCTGTAAAGCTAGGGACCAGGTGACAATGACCATTTCATCAAACTAGGGAATTCCTAGACTAGCCTAAAAATTTGTGGTGTCCAAAGACACTATAGGGGTTGGATACCCAGTTGGGACTGAGGCAGTGAGCATGGTGGCATGGATGGGTGAATTGTAGTGCACGGATAGAGTGAGAATAAGTTTCGAAGCTTGCACAGAGCATGGGAAGCAATCAACCTTCAAGATCCTAGAGTTTCCGATATTGATGGCTAATGAGTCTCTGGCCGTTCATTGGATATACATCATCTTTACTAGGGCTTGCATTTCCGCCCACACTGTGATGCTGGTGTTGGTGATCAATTGAACACTGGACTCAATCTTTGATCCTGTGATAGTGTTTTCCTTTAAGTACTTCATAGTCAGGGGAAGCTTTTCCAAGGCCTTCTCTATCTTATACCTGAGAGCCACCCTGGTGACTATCATGGTGGGGAGATTAGGACTCTTAGGTGGAGAAGATGTGGATGCCTCTCACATGATTAATGAATTAGATACTAAAAAATTGCAAGGCAAGACAACCGTCAAAATTTGTATAAGATAAAATGCTACTCTAGGTCCCATAGATCTTACCATCGCACTGTGCAATCACCTAAAAAGTTAGTTCATGTCAAATCCTAGAAATTATATGCATACAATGAAGGCTTAGGAATCTAACCAACATCTGGGGTTCCAGGGATTCCAACACATATGATACAAGTGAAACAAGAACTAGATGGGGGACATAGGACCCAGAGTCCAAAAACTAACCATTGGATGACATGGCCAGAAGATGAGACATACTAGGATAACGTGGATGTCACATGGCCATGTAGTAAATAGGAGTTATGGAGATAACATCGAAAACTATCTGAACACGCGCGAAGTGGAAGCCACTTGGCTGGACTTGAATATGCACATGGGAAATAAATTTGCCATAAAGACTAATTCAACGGAGGAGAGAGAAAACTACCATGGTTGAAACTAGCAAAGAGCTGAGTCTGAACTAGGTGGTATTGCATTGAGAAGGAAAGCTCATGAATTCAGGAAAACATGGGCAAGGGCACGGTGAGCTCAATATGATATCAAAAGGATATACACTAAAACTATAGCAAAATACAATGGGCTGAAGGCCGAAACATATACACATAATTTATAGATATTTACACAATATACAAAATGGCTACATAAATATATAGCACATAGGAAACTAGCCTAAATTACAACTATGCAAAGGGCAGACAACCCTCTACCAATGCCAACTCGCCAATGGGAGGTGACTGAAAGACAACACTAGAAATGAAAGACCCAAACAAAACTTGAAGCAAACAAAAAATAGAAAGAAAACAAAACCCAAAACAAACCAAAACCAGAAAACTAGAAACCAAAGAAGGAATGCCAAAGGCTTACCTGGAGTGTGAGAGAAGTGGGAAGGATGAATGGTGTAGGCCTGCAACAAGCTACCCTCTAAACACCATGAACCAACACTGTGAACCACCTGCTAAACACTGCTAATCATTGGTAATCACCAGAACAATCAATACTTAGCACTTCAAATTTGTCTCAATTGCTCTGGTAAATTGCCTTAGGTTTTTGATTGTGGTAAATGTAAAAAATGACAGGTAACTTCAATTTATACTCCAAGGGTAAAAGTGCGGTACCTTTCCACAAACTCTAGAATAGGTAGGCCTCTGGACTATGGGCCCAGGGATTCCATGCAACTATACCTTCTCACAAAAGAAGAGGTAGCTGAAGAGAATCCCAGAGTTTGGAATTCAGCACTGGAAGAACAAAACTATGGGATCTAGATCCTAGAGACACAAGAGGACAAAACCAAAAAGAAAAACAAACCTCACAGAAGAAAACCCTGGAGGGAAAACAAAGAAAGAGAAAACAAGGCAGGAGCAAAAGCAAAAAATGGGGACCCGACATTTTACCCACAAAATGTAGGGATGGGTATGCAGGGCATAACATTTTTCAACAAGGGTTAGTTGGTGTTCTGCAACTCTAAAAGGATAAATCTTCCTAGGTTAATTAATGTAAACAAGCATTCCATTCATTGTTCCTTTTGGAGAGCTTTCTTCTTCAGCTTCCCAAGATGGATGGTGGCCAAATCAGATTCTTCAAAAAAGATGAATTAAATGAAGGTTTCAACTTGTTGATGATATAGCTGCTTGGTTGTTGAAATGAATTAATCTCCTTTGTCATGTATTAATCTAAATTGTTTAGCCCTAACCCTAAAGGATATGAAGTTTGTTTCAATCCTTGTTTCTATAAAAGGATTTCCAAGATCACTTTGCAAGAATGAGAATTTTATGCCAAAAAAGGATTGTAAAGATCTGCATATTTTGGTTAAGACTGTCAGTGGTCCCCTTGGTGCTAATTTCATATGTAATTAATGTTTTTATATCAACATATGTTTGTACTTCCTATAATTTGTGTGATCTAATTGAATAGTTGTCTTTGTTCCAACTTGTATACTAATTTGGATTGGTTGTTAAGGATATTTTAGTCCATCACTTGTAAGCTAGAGTGTCTAACTAGTTTAAGGTTTCTTTAAAGGAGAGAATTAAAATCCTTAAGGTAGTTTTAGTAAGTTGACGGTTGTAACATATTTGATGATTATTTCTACTTTTAAGAAGTGTGAATGGATTGTGTAAGGTATGGTCTGATTCAGTGATCATTCATAGGTTTTACATTTGATGTATCTTTGTTATTAAAGATCTTCACATATTAAGTGACTTCATACCCATTGGATAGGGCACTGGTATGATATGTTATATTTTGTGGTTCCCATCAAATATTCATACAAACTGTTATCATTTACATTTTATGTTCCATATGTTATGTCTCCCTGTTTGCAAAACTACTAAATATTGAAGGAAGAAGTTAGGTATACCCACCTGAGCTTGTGGAGCCCAAAGTGAAGGAGGATTTAATCCTCATTAAGTGGACTTGTTTCTTGGCATAATCAAGATTTGGGTTTCATAGAGTCAAGCATTTTGGCTACAAAGGATTCTGCAAGAAAAATATCAAACAAATTGGTGATTCTACTGGGGAATGAGAAGAAAAACATTTGATACACCTTTCAAAGAATCTCTAATTATTTGTATAAATTTGTGCCAGTGAGTTGACCTTAAGAAGAATAGAGTTACTTTTATCTAACTAATTTTTTTTTCCTTGTATGGTAAACCCTTTTACAATATTCATTTAGGTTAGTGTTGTTTTTTCCCAACTAGTTTTGGGTGGTGACTCTGAGAAATATCTCAAGTAGTACTGAGGAAATAAATATAATTCTATACACACTTATTCATAATGAATAACATAAATACCATATATTGGGAAAGGAAACATCCTGAGGAAAATTTGGAAGATGGACTTCCAACTACCTCTAAAGGAGGTCATTCAAGAAAAGTAAAGAATGATAGAGAACTGATGCAGAGGCTTCCATGATAATTTTATCTTTCCCCAAAACACACACTAATTTCCCTTAAGGATGGGAATTTACATGAAAGACTCTACACCTTAAGAAAAATCCTTAAAAAAATCCATTTGAAACTCATAAACCAATACTAGTTTACTCGAAATTTACTGTCACTCAGCCAACACTGCACAACTTCACCAATACTAGCACTCAACAATAACAAAAACCGAGCAACATTGTCGATCCATTCAATGGAAAATGTTCTACAAAAAATATTAACTCCTAGATTCAACACAAATCTTACTTTGTCAGGAGTGTATTCAAGATAAATATTAATCCATTAACCTAAACTTATGAATAGGTTATAACTTCATTCAAAACCGATGACCAAAAGTAATTTCCAACTATAGGAATCTAGTGACTAAACAAAATAAAAATTCTTCAATAAAAATATAGATACATTACATAAAGTATTTGATGGGAACATACAATCTCATTCCTTTTATATTCCTTACCCAAAACGTGGTTGTATCCAAACATGTGACTGTTCACCATTTTTCTAGAGCCATGGTGACAGTCAGAGGTGTGACTGATTGAACTTTAATCTCCTAGAACTATCCACAATCAAATTTATATTATTATTCCTCTATTTTTTCGACGATCCTCAGGATATTTTTAGAAATTCAGACAGTTACGCAGGTATAACTACCTCTTGGAGGCCAACCAACTATTGTTAGTTAGCAGTAACTACCTTCCTTATGTCGACCATAATAGTTGTGTTGACCTGTAGCTGCCTTGTGCCAACCTATCATACCTTGTACCAACTTAAAAAAAAACCTATGCTTCTAAACCTATATATCATTTGGCATTTTTAATGCATCTCATTACATTTTGGTGGCTCTAGTGGCCAAATTGCATGGATTAACCAACCTTATACAAGAAAATGGATCATTACATGATGTTAGACCTCTTGGATCAGGTGCTCCTAATCCATACTACCAACCTTGAAAATTTTCCAAGTCTCTTGGAAATGTGGATGCCATAACTAGCAAAATTTTGTACTACAAACTGCATCTTCAACTTTGCCTTCATCTGTGTCTTTGCCTGTGTATGTGCTTTTTACACCTTCATGAGATTAGTTTATTTCAATGAATTCTATGGAAGAAAAACAACAATTAAACTAAGAATTAACAAGAAATCATTAAGCATCTCATGACTTCTCTATCTAAGCATGCTAATAGAAATCTCTTAGCTTAAATCTCTACTAGTGACAGTCCTAGATTGAGAAAATGATAATTGATATGCCTATCTAGTTCATAATTCTCTCAAAACATAAAAAATGATTCACTCAAATGCTCAAATGTTCTCACAAAATTCTTTATATTTCTCTCACAAATGCTTTGATCTCTCTAAAAATGCCTATAGTGTAGATTCTATGCATTCAAATGTCTAGGATATGTTATGCTTGAAAAATTCTATCTATTTATAGGATTTTACAAGGGTAGGGGGTAGAGTTAATTGATCATTGTTTAACCTTGGTTGAGTGATAAGAATTAAAATGGTTTCAAATGAGGGGACAATTTAAATGATTGTCTCAAAGGTTGGGAAAAGATGAGTGGAGGAGATTGCCAAGATTAAATGAGTGGTTGAGATTGCAAAATTTGGAGTGATCTATGTGCTTTGCCTTCTCAATTCTCATTGATTCCTCAAATTCTTGTTGAAAGATAATAGGATTTAATTAATTCAATCAATTAATAAAATTATCCATGTAGGGGAATAGGTTGGATTTGATTTTTTGATTTAAACTATACAATTAATTGATTAAAATAAATTATATAGTTTGATTAATCCCTTTAGGCTTATATTTAAGGAATTAATGTCATTGGTAATTGATCCTTTGATTGAATTTGATTTATTCCATTTTTATTTAATAAATGCCCATTTGATGTGATTAAGTCCATTTACATTGATTTAGAGCAATTTGATGAGATTTGATGAAAAATGCAGAATTGATTGATTAGGAAATACCTGACCAAGTTTATGTGTCTACAAATGCCCCTCTTTGAATTGATGTGTGAAGTGCATTAATTCAAAAAAAAATCGATGTCCTGATTGTTGATTGATACTTGATTGATTTTTGATTGATACAAAACCTTATTTGATGATAACCTAATTTGAGATGCAGAGCCTGATTTGAAACTCTGATGCAAATATTGATGCGATGCCTTGATGTGAAATTGGTTTGAACTGACCCTGATTGAAAGGTGTAAAATTTCCCACTGATGATAGTTTGAAATTTCAATGCCCCAAATTTTGACTGATGTTTGATGGAAAATATTATGCATGATCCTGATTTGATCTTATGATGATGCCCCCTCAGAAATGAAAACAAAATTGATATTTAGAAGCAAAAGATGGTGAAAATGATGAGGAATAGATCAAATATATTTCATTTATAAAAAATGATGATGATGATCTTGCCAAAAATACCCTATTGCAAAGAAAATGTAGATTAAGTCAAACTGGGTGAAAATCTCTTTAAAATTAGGTCAAATAGTATAAATAGGTTGAAAAATCCATTTATACTATTCATTTTCACTTTTTACTGTTGATATTTTGGTTTGATCCCGCTGAGATATTTGACAATGGTGGTCCCTATTTTAGAGAATCAGTTTGAGAGGGTGTAGATATGAGAGACCTGCTAACTATGGACCTCTGGTAAGTGAATTTAAACCTCTCAGTACATTTATTGCTTTGATTGATTGCATTTAATGCTTTCTATCATGCATGCTAGGATAAATTAGGTCATTTTAAGAAAAATGATGCATATGATATGTTAAATCATGCCTAAGAGTATAAAATGATGCATCTATGCATTGAAATGACACATATGCATAGTTGAACACTGCATATAGGATAGGTCAAACCATGGGTAGGATAGATAAATACTACATGTAAAACCCTAGGGAAAAACACCATGTAAAACACCATGTATGATGATTGAAATGTCGCTTACTAGGTAAAAAAATGCATACAATGAGAAGTATTGTATCCGATAGGTTAAATCACGTGTATGATGGATAAAATAACACTTGGAACAAAATCATGTGTACACTATGTGAAGTGATTCCTGCAAGAAAGATGATGAATGCCTGATTTCAAAAGAAGACAAGCTGATTGTGATTGAATGTCTCAATTAATGGACTGATTCCCAAGATAGATAGGTGTGTGTAGTAATGACACAAAGTGTTGAAGATTTTAGAATGATCACATAAATGGATGTTTGGTATGTCAATCAGATTAGATAGATAACTGATTGGTAGGATAACTGATATATTGATCCCTTCTCATGATCTAGAGTTAGGAACAATAGGTTAATGTGCTCAAAAAGAGTAGAAGATTGATTTGATTTTTTTCGATTGTCTTGAAATGATCCATTGATATGATGCTACTAATATTATTCACTTGTTTGCAAAACATAAACAATTCCGTAAGTTATATATGCAGAGCCTACCATCTTGGTTGCCTAACTTAGCCTGAGATTTGACCAGACTAGAGACTCATGTGATTGAGCAGTGCAGTTTGTCAATCCTTCTTGATATAACTTGGTTCTTGCTAAACAATAGACTACTGAAAGCTATGGTAGAGCATTGGCACTCTGACCATAATACCTTTTACTTGCCACTCAGAGAGATGATGATTACACCAGAGGATGTGTATAGGTTTCTACGCATCCCGACATGAGGATATAGATTTTATTATGATCAGGTGTATGATGATAGTGCATGCAGAAAGGTCTTTCTAGATCCTATGATCAGAGATGATTCTATCACATGGGCACAATTCACATAATTTCTAGCTTTTCCTGTAGTTCTAGGTGTAGTGATCGGTAGAATACTTCTACTTGATCAATGAGGTCGCAGATTTGTAGTCAGATTGGGTCGGATATTAGAGGACTTACTTGAGCATCCTATAAGATTTTATTGGGACTCATGTGTTGTTTCTTAGTTGTATCATGATTTGGACCATGTGGTTTATCAAGAGAGTGCATCATTATCTACAGGAGCTATGTTATTATAGTTATGGACCTGGGAGCACATCCTAGTCACTAGACTGATTGTAACTTGAGTGCGAGGTCATGGATGGCCTTACACATTTATCTATGATGGCATGATTGTCCAACCTTGGTTAGGAAAGGTAGATTATTGGCACAGGAGGATTGATGATATTGATTAGGTCGTATGGAGACCATACTTGGGTTGTGAGGGTTGGAGAGAGGACGATGATGAGCTTCCATATATGTTCTCCCCTTAATGGATGATTAGATGATCACCTCTAGTGATTGAGATATTTTTCTTTGGGAGAGTATTACGATAGTTTGGTAGAGTTCAGGATATTCCAAAGGGTATGGCATTCTATGCTTAGGTACAAGTGGAGCATTTAATGTGGGGGGCTCAGGTTCATTACAAGTTTTCTTGTACAAAAATTGATCGATTGGGATTCATTAGATGGGACATGTTAGATGATGTTTCTGATGTTGGTATGTCTATTAAGTATAGGGAGTATCTTTCCAAACATAGGTTTATGAGATTCACAAATCCAGAAAAGCCAATCCCTGATGTGGATGAGACTTTTGATGATGATGATGCAGGAGGTGGAGGGCAAGGTCCGAGAGCACAAAGAGTTTAGAGAGTATAAAGGGCTCTTAGAGTACCGAGAGCTCCAAGAGCTTGAGGAAGAGGATAGGTGGGACCTCGGGTGTGGGGTGGTCATGCATAGGGTAGAGGTGGTGGTTTCAGAGCTAGACTAGTACCAACAGTACCAGCAGCTCTATGGGGTCAGAGATGACAACGGGTTGTTAGACAGGTTCAAGTAGCTTCTGCTAGACAGGTTCCTTTATAGGGATAGGATCCACATATTGTGGCACAGCAAGTGTATATTGCTCCACAGATTCTGGCACAACATGTATCTATAGGTCCTCTAATTCCAGCACAATAGGTGCCTATTGCTCCTCAAATTCTGGCACAACAGGTGCCTCAGATTCCTGTATAGGTACAACCACAAGTACAGGTAGGTACTATTACCATATTAGAGAAGGATGTACATGGTTTACATACTATTTTGGCTGCACTTACTAGTAGGATTGATCAGGTTGTGACTATGATGCAGCAATTTATGATTATGAAGGCACAGAGGCCGAGTGTATCTAGTACTAACTAGGATCCTCCTAGTACACTAGACAGATCATCAAAGAGGGATCTAGATGGGCCAGATGATACAGGTACATGAGATGGATAAGGTGCCCCTATTGGGTCTTGATTTTATATAGATTGGTATTGATCCTCATGATGTGCATTGATGGAACAGATGTATGTTTGATCAGGACTTTGACTATGTATAATTTTTTGATGTATCATGATATACAGATATTTATGGACATTTCAATGAATATTTATTTATGATTCTCTTTGACACCATAATGTTGTTATGATGTTTATGTGTGAGTTCCTTATATGCAGGTCTATATGTTTTATATGATGCATTAACTTTTATATGCTTATGGATGTAGTTTCTTAGATATGACATAGATAGATCGATGCAAATGATATGCAACTACTTCTATATGTTTTTTATTTATGGTGAATGCAATGGTGATTCAATGCAACTAGTTTTTTGGATTTTGATGTATGTGACTTATATGAAATGCACTTTTTAAATGGATGCAAAATGGATAATGATTAATGCTTAGTGAATCTTTTTTTTTTCTGATATAAAAAATAATGAATAATTATTAATTAAATGCCATGAATGCAAAATAGAATCTCACATCCTTGATTTAAAACAAGATAAATGATATTAACCCTGAAATGATTAACCCCCTTCAACTTGGAAAATCACTTAACATGCAATTGATCTATCATGAAAATGCAATGCAATGCAACTAACTATCACTAGCGTTTTGGCAAAGAAATGCAATAGAGATATAGTTTCATCATTGAGAATTGCAGAATGAGGAGAAAGTACAATCATCACTGACCACATCATGATAATATGAATATTGCTTTCATTGCTTGTGTAATCATTTATAATCTAGTACAACTCTCACTAGTTGAATAATCAACTATGGGAGTCTAAATACCAGTTTCATCGGATTCAATGTTGCAATTGGATTGTGGTATTAAGATATGGAAGATATAAATATCCAAGGTATCTATTTGTGTAAACAAACAAAGGTTAACCATCCTTCCTAAATGAAAGTCCTCAATGGTTATTTGACGACCATGTCCTTAGAAAAATTCATACAAGTTGGTGGATCTTCCTCAAAATAATCACACAAAGTCAAGAAAATACCATGTCTTTATCAACGCCAATCTAGTCGAAACATCATTGAGTAGCTAAAAAGACATGACTTGAAAATTCAATGAATATCATCAAAACTTTCAAGTGTTTTGTATTGTATCAATATTTTCAATAGAATTCCATACATTCTAATCATTTAGGTTCTGTCAATTTTTAATTTGGATAATAAGGTCATGAAGCTCAAGGATCAAGTTGCAAGATCGAATGCTTGATTTGGACAATGATATCCATCAAAGGTTCAAAAATATCTCCCTGCTAAAGTTCTAAAAATCTCTTATGTTATGTGACCAAAAAGTAGCACTTATCAAATCTATTTGTATCAAAACCAATGCTTTGCCTCCAAGTGAAAAATGAGATTGTGTAAATCTTGGGAAAATGAAACCTAGTATGTGACAATGATGTGACAATGCAGCTAAAAGACTTTATTATGATTATGCACAAATGACGGATGCAATGAGGATATACAAATGGGATGATGAAAACACAATATGTACAAATGCAACTAGGTAAGACCTAAAGGGTCAAAAAGTGCCTGTTTGGTAGGTTTTCACCTGTTTAGGTTTATTGCTCTTTTTCTTTTTCTTTTTTCCTTTTTTTTCTACCAAGGAGCCTGTTTGCTGGGTTTTCACCTTTTGAGGTTTATTGTTCTTTTTCTTTTTTCTCTTTTTCAACTCTTTTTTCTCTTTTTTTTTTTTTGGTATCACCAAGGTGCCTATTTTCTAGATTTTCACCAAGAGAACCATTTTTTAAAAAAATGTTTTTTCTTTCTTCATGCTCAATTTTCCTCTTTTTATGCTTTTATGCTTTTCCATTGTTTTTGAATTTTCGAATCTTCTATTTTTTGGATTTTGAACTTTTATCATGTTTTTGGATTTTTGAAATTTTCTCAGGTACAAAGAATGATGATGAACTCATCGGATACTCACTCATCTAATACTCTTTCAACCTATACTGTTTCATCTAATCAGGTATAAAACCTCTTTAAATGGGTGTTGTTAATAGGTTCTTGCAACTCATCACTGTCACAATCAACTAGCTGGTATGTCCCCATTCCAAAAGAAGAAGTAATTAGAAAAGGTCCAAGCCAATTTTCCTCCCATTTTCCTTTCTTTTCTCTCTCTCTCTCTCTACCTAGTTTTTAGGGTTTTCTCTTAACACTAAGTCTCCCACTTGAAAGTTTCTGGGTTTGATACATTTTTTGTAATTCTGTGAGACTCTGTTTTGATACACTTTCAAATGCTCATAAGATTGTGTTTGATGTTGCTCCAACAATTCTAATTTTTGAAGTTGAGCAACCCTATAATCCTTATAATTTATTAATCCTTTTATTGAAACTCTTAAGGATGGGATCTCAATCTCCAAAGGTAGAACAACTTCTGCCCCATAAACCAAAGAAAATGGTGTATCTCTTGTTGGTTTTTGAATGCTTGTTGTGTAGGCCCACAATGCTGGGTTTATTTGGTTGTGCTAATATCTCCCTGACTTATCAATCGATCTTTTCAATATTTTGATGATATTCTTATTTGTAGCTTCAGCTTGTCCATTACCTTGAGGATAGTAAATGGAGGAAGAATGGTGTGTTATATGGAAGGTCTCACATAGTTCATCCACATATTTATTCTTGAATTGTTTCCCATTGTCCATGATGATGGTATGAGGAATACCATATCTACAAATGATGTGATTGAGAATAAACATAGAGATCTATTTTCCCATTGTAGTTGTCAAAGGCATGACTTCTACCCATTTTGTAAAATATTATGTTGTTGTGATGATGTATTTGTGACCATTGGAAGAAGGTGGATAAATCAGCCCAATAAGATCAAATCTCGATTGGTAAAACAACAATGGTGTAATGAATGGGTGTAATTATTTTTCAAGAACATGGATCATGTTTCCATGATATTGACATTTAGAACACACTTTAACAAAGTGGCAAGCATCCTTTTCTAAAGTTTTCCAAAAATACCCCATTCAAAGGATTTTCTTGGCTAGATTTAACCCACTTGAATGAGACCCACAAATACCCTCGTGAACAGCTCTTAAAGATAACTTTGATTACTTGTCCTGTAGACACCTAAGTATCATTCTATCAAGACCTTTATTATACAATGTGTCAAATAGGATAGTGTAATGAGCCGCTTGGTGTATAAAGTGTCATTTTTGGGCACGAGTTTGGTCTAAAGGTAAAACTTGGTCTTTTAGATATGTATAAATGGGTCCATACCAAGGTGGGTCATGTCCATTTAGAAGGCTAATGATTTGAGTTTCAAGTATGTCAAAAGGCGGTTTCACCAACTCTTCCACCAAGAATTTGTACCTAGCATTCTGATCAATCATTTGAAGTAAAGAAGCCAAAGTAGCCATAACATCTACTTCTCTATTCTTTTCCCTTGATATTTTCTCAAATGTGATCAAGAAAAAGTATTTCTTCCATTCATCTACCATCCTTTTATATGGCATGAATTTTCATCCTTAGTTTGATACTCATCATTAATTTGATTGATGACCAATTGGGAATCCCCATATACTTCCAGTTCTATGACGTTCCATTCTAAAGCCATTTTAATGCCTATGACTAAAGCTTTGTATTCTGTAATATTTTTGGTGCATGGGAAAAAAAGTTTGTAATACTTAGGAATGGTGTATCGTTATTGTGTAATCAATAAAATTCTGGCTCTTGAACCATGACAAGTGTAGGATCCATAGAAATATAATGTCCATACTTTGGCTTCCACATTGACTATCTCTACATCTGTAAATTCTACTTGAATAGGATGAGTATAAACTAAAGGATTTTGAGACAATTAGTCATCTATGACTTGTCCCTTGATATTTTTTTGGTCCACATACTCAATGTTAAATTTACTAACTACCATCACCCATTCAACAATTCTTCCTATAAGGGCTATTTTACTAAGAAAATACTTTAATGGATCAATTTTTGCAATCAAATTAACCTTGTTCATTAACATGTAATGTTGTAGTTTTTGTGAGGCAAAAACTATCGCTAGAAAATCCTGCTCCATGAAGCTATAATTCAATTCATACTTGATCAAGGTTCTGCTTAAGTAATAAATGGCTCTTTCTTTACCCTCATCATCCTCTTGTGCCAATAAAACCACTAAAGGTCTCTCCATTGCCAAAATGTATAATAGTAAGGGTTTTCATTTTATGGGAGGCATCAAAATGGGTGGTTGTACCAAGTATGTCTTCAATAGGGTAAAAGCTTGTTCACATTCATCATCCCACTTAAAAATGGTATCCTTATGTAGAAATCTTGTAAATGAGTGACACTTTTCTACTAATTGAGAGTTGAATCTTTGAATAGATTGAAGTCTTCCTTGGAGTGACCTCATTTGACTAATCTTTTTGGGAGTTTCCATTTCCATGATTGCTTTGACTCTTTTCAGATCTACTTCTATCCCTTTTGCTGAAACTATGTAGCCTAATAGCTTGTTGGATTGAACACCAAATGCACATTACTTTGGATTTAACCTTACTCTAAGTTGCTCCAATCTTGTAAAAATATTTTCTAGGACAGATAGATGGTCTTTTCTTTCATGTGATTTTTCTAAGATATCATCCACATAATCTTCTAGGAAAGTATGCATCAATGGTTGTCATTGCCCTTTGATAGGTTGCTCCAGTAATTTTGAGGCTGAAGGGCATAAAATTACAACAAAAAGTACCCCAAGGGAAAGTGAAAGTGGTCTTTTCTTGATCCTCAGGTGCAATTCTAATCTCATTGTAGCCACTAAATCCATCCATCAATGAAAAAATAGAATGCCCTGCTGTCAAATCCATTATAGCATCAATTCTAGGCAATGGAAAATCATCCCTAGGGAAAGCAAGGTTAAGGTCTCTAAAATCCATGCATACTTGAATGGATTTGTCATGTTTACTAACAAGTTGGAAATCCATTCTACATAAGCTATGACTCTTATGAAGCCAACTTTAAGTAACTTTTCCAATTCTTCCTTAACCAATAAAGCCACATGATGATGCATTTTTCTCAACTTTTGCTTCATAGGTTTTACGCCAGGCATTACATTAAGGTGGTGCATTATGAAAATTGGATCTAATTCTAGCATGTCTGCATATGTCCATGAAAATTTGATTTTCTTTGCTTGAAATAATTCGATGAAATCCTTCCTTTCTGCTAGAGTCAATGATGTTGCTAAATGAATAAACTTAGGGTCCAAGTGCCAATGTTGACCTTTTCTGTTGGATCAATGAGGATAGATCTCTCTTGTTCATGTTTAGGTAAAGTACATAATCTCTCTTCCTTAGATGCCACAGTTGGGTTTTCACCTTTGGAAACATCTGTTATTTTTACTTTTTGGGGGTCTAGTAATGCCACATGGTGGTTTTCACCACTAAACCTTTTCATTTTTTTACTTTTTTTTCTTTTATCTTGTGGATTAAGATATTGGACCCTTTTCTCCATCATCATGTTCAGATTGAATTTGTTAGTGGAAGATAGCTCAATGGCATTAAGGTATTGGGCTAGAGAATTGTAGTTGGGAAAATAGAGTAGGTCATTAGGTTTGGTTAAGTCTCAATCAATAAGCTCATGACCCATTAGGTAAGTTTTCATTTCAAGAGTTCAAGGACATGACTTCATTTGAGGGTTTGTACATTGCATCACTCAAGTCAATAAAATGTGCTTGATCAAGGTGTTCCATGGAAGTCGGATAAAAATTCTCTTCACTAGACTGTGATGACATGTAATTGATTGAATGTTTGAAGATGTTAAGTTGATCACCGAAATATAGAAATATAATGCAAGACATTAAATCAGTTAATGGATTGTATTTTCATTCATGTCAACTTGATATAATCTAGTTGGTTATAATCAAAGTGTCAAAGAATTTAGAGAATCAAAGAGATAAAGATTATTCTTTTAGTAATTCATAAAAGAAAAGCATTCACTATGTGACTTCAAACACTGATGACTAGTCGAACCTGACGGACAGGGATCACCAAAAGTCAAGTCACAGGCATACCTGAGAAGGAACATCGATGAGCATTATGGATGAGCAGAATCACAAGAATACCCGATGGCTAGAATCATAGTGTAAACTGATAGAGAAGCCCGAGGAGAATTAGAGTGTTGACCGAAGCTATCAAAGTGTTAAAACATTGAAAGTTAACTTGAGTTCATAAATGACAAAATATCTAGCTGGTAGAGCTAAACATAAAATTAACTAGTATTTATCATTGTTTTCATCGACAAGATAAAGCTAGAGATAAGTAAAGGATTTAAAGATGTTTTGTCCAGTTGGCAAGAAGATTTCTTTGAGATAAAACATGAGTTTTTTCTTTAAATTAGATTGGCTAAGATTGTGGATCATGCCAAGATCAATAAAATCAAGAACCTAACAATGGTGACATCATGTCTATAAAGAGACAACTTAATTTATTTTGAATTAAGGGGATTGAATGAAAAACAAGATGTTGGAGAGAAACTGATGAAGAACAACTTCATACAGTCCTGATCAATCAAGCTGAGGAAAGAGCTAAAGTTTTCTACAGACACCAAGCAATAGAGAATAGCATCACCGAGCAGAACAAAAGTGGAGCAAAGGTATTAAAAGGATATATTGATCATATTAGTTTTATGAGATTACAATAGATCTGAAAATATACAAGTATAAGTTGTATATGTGAACAGATCATACTGTTTCAGTGTAACCATTTATTCAAAAAGTCTCTTAATCGTGCAAGATTTAAAGATCCTTTCTATATTGAGATACATCCCAAGGAGTTTCAAAAAGTTTGATCATGAAGATAGCATGAGATGCCAAATACCATTTGACAAACCAGAAGATTTTGGACAAGGATAGTAGCATATGAATGCCCAATATCAAGTGAAAAAATAATCTTTTAAATCCTCTAACAAGGGCACACCTAATAGTATGTTTGTAACCTTTAATAGGGTTAGATCTTCACCGAGCTCACTTCAGAAGAGTTAAAATTTTGGGTTACCTGTCCCAAGTGGTTTTCCCCTTAATAGGGTTTCCACATTAAAAATCCACGTTTCAATGTGTCTATGAGTCATTACTTTAGTGTTTTGCAATACACATAGATAATCTGGATTGATCGGTATACTCTAAGTAATTTACAATTTTTTGGTAAATTGAAAGACTTCTATTCGGTAAACATACAGAATAAGGTTTAACAAAGCATTTTGAGCAGTATTAATTTGATAAGTGTATTTGAAGGCATTCACCTTATAGGACTGAAGATAAGTAGAGGCTTAATATTGTGGTACTAAGTTTTTTTGTTGATTAATTGGAATATTTTTGAGGCTACTAATTCAACCCCCCTCTCATTTATTACTAACAATTGGTATCAAAGCTTGTGTGCTTAGAAAGGGAGTTTAACAGCTCAAGAAAAAGATCACAAGATGAACAGACGAGATGTGCCCAAGTTGAATAAAGACAACTTTGCATCATGGCAAAGAAGAATAAGACTCCACCTATCAGGTATTGGAAATAGATGTTAATCAATACCTTGATACTGAATATGTGTTTCCTACAGGACCTCACACTCTTGAGAAATTAAGAGTAAAGCATGAGCATAATTGCATGATGATAGAACTTGCCTCATCACTCTCCAATGTTGAGTTTAAAGATGTCAAAACCTGCACCTTTGTAAAACAAATGTGGATAAGTTGAATCTAGTACATGGAGGAGATGCCAATGTACTAAGAGCCATGGAAGAAAGCCTAAGAGGGAGGTTTGATGACCTAAGGATGAAAGAAGGAGAAAATATCACTCAATATAGCTACAAAATCAAAGATTTAGTCAATGCTATCCGAGGATTTGGAGGTGTACTTGAAGAGGAGATAGTGGTAAGTAAAATCTAAGAACCTTACTGCTTGTATATGCTATTATAGTTTCTTCTATTCAAGAAATGAGAGCAGTTGCAAACAATATAGTTACTCTAGATAGTCTGTTTGGTAGACTGATTTCATATGAGATGAATAAATTTGATAATAGTGTATTACCATCTATAAAATCTGCATTCAAATATTCTTTAAAGATAAGTAATTCAAGTCATAGACATGCTATTAGAAATGATAGTGAAAGTGATAATAAGAATCAAGGACATGATGAGATTGAAGAATTGATGGAAAGAAGACTGCAGAGAGGCAAAGGTAAATTACCACTTGTATGTTTCAATTTTAAATAGGTTGGACACTTTGCTGCAAGATGTCCAAACATAATAAAATATGATAGAGGTAATGGAAGATCATATGAGAAGAAGTTTGATAGAGGTGATAACAGAGATTACCGAAGCAACTTACAATCTGACAAAAGAGATTTCCAAGACTACAAGGAAAAATGAAAGAAATCTTGTTACCTAGATGAGAATAGATATGATGACACTGACACTAAATTAGAAGAAGACATTGAGATGGTATTTATAGCTAAGAAGGATGATTCAAATGAATAAGAAGAAATGTATGTAGAAACTGCACTGATATCTAAAGTTGGTAAGAATGATGTCCAATGGGTCATAGATAGTGGTTGCACTCACCATATGACTGATGATAAACAAAATTTTGAGACTTTTGAATACTAAAATGGTGGTTTAGTGAGAATGGGAAATGATACACCTTGTCTAGTTGAAGGTAAAGGAACTATAATGTTGAATAACCTGAAAAAATGTGAAAATTCTTACTGGGTAAAAGGACTGAATTATAATCTGTTAAGTGTTTCATAGCTGAATAATACATCTCACTGGGTGAGATTTGAAAATAAGAAGGCAAAGATCTTCAATGAATCAGGAAGGTTGATCAAAATTGGTGAGTAGACAAAACGTAACATTCTATATCTTGATGACACTAACACCACTTGTTTAATGGCTAAAAACAAAGACATATGGTTGTGGCACAAAAGATTGTGTTGTGTGAATTTTGACAACATGATAAAGATAAGAAATAAAAGGAATGTCAGAGGCTTACCGAGCATGACTAAGCCTGAGCATATCATGTGCAAGAATGGTCAAAAAGGTAAGATGAAAAAGTCTAGTTTCAAGAGTAAAACCCATACATCTAATGCAATTCTAGGATTAGTCCATACAGATCTATGTGGACCCATAAGGAAAAAGAGTGGTTGGAAATGAGATAAGTAAATGAGAGGGGAGGGGTGAATCAGTTACTTTGAAACAAATCCTTGTCCCTTAGATGTCTAAATACTTTAATACTGTTACTTGGGTGTTCCTTCTGTAACTCGGGTGTCAAAGAAATCTTTAATGCAATTATACTTTAGTGATTAAGTTTAGAAACATAAAACATAAAACAAGTAATAAGTACACATATGACACCAAGATTTAACATGGAAACCCAATATGGGAAAAACCACCAATGTAACTAGTTACTATTTTTCACTCTTTTGAAGTGTGCCCTATTAGGAGCCAACACTTTTAAATGTTACAATAACACACTATTAGGTGTGACCTTGTTAAAGGATTTAATCACCCTATCAGGAGTGGCCTTGTTAGAGGTCTTCAACACTTCAATTTGTAAATGCTACCTTGTGAGAGGATTTACAAAAGACTGTTAACTCTACTCTGTTAAGAAATTTTGATCATTGCTACAATTGTTAGAAAGTAACAATGGATTAACCTATATGTGTAAGAAATTGTCTTTGCTAATTTAGATCTCTACTTGATTGTAACTGGATCCTTGCTGATCAGATATTGTATTGTAGCTCTTAGTGTTCTATACTTAATCAGAATCCCATCTGATTTTTCTTTCACTCTTCATGTCACAGAATTCCACACTTTTGCCTTTACTTTCTCTTTCACACTTTTGTGTTCAACAACACAACACATTAAATCCAAACTTGACCTTTCATAAATACATGGTAAGCCCTTTCAAGTCAGCTTAAATAAACTCTAAATGATAAATTATACTACAGTTGGCCTCATATAACTATTTAATTACATAATATAAATCACTGTTAGTCGACTACAACTGAATGCTCGACCAAGAATGAAATGCCCGAGTGAGCTCAGTCAACACTAAACTTCTTCAATGCCTAACCTCAACTCATTATGTTTACCAACTATTCTCGGTCTGAATGTAGACATTAGTGTAAAACCACTACATAAGTGTAAATAAATGTGTAACATCAATGACAATACACAATTGAATAATTTTCTTCAAAAATCTCCCTCTTTGGCATTGATGGCAACACATCATGTCATAATACAAAGAATTGTGGAGAAACAAAAAATTATTTAATGTCTTTAGCTTCATTCTGATTCTCCCTCTGACAATGTCCTTAGTTTCATTATGATTCTCCCTATTAGGATGTCCTTAGCTTCATTCTGATTCTTATGTATTATAGAAAACTCTCCCTCTTTGACAATAGATGCCAAAGACTTCAATTCCATAAATTCTATTTCTCTTTGAAGTTGTAATGTACCTGAATGTACTGATTCATCTACAATGGGCTATGATATATCTGCATAAACTAGAAGATTTTCACTATCGCTCGGGATGATGCATCACTAAACTATATATTAGTGATCTTTAGGTAGGGAAAGTACCCCTAGTTTTTCTCTAAGATACAAGAATACATCCTTAGGTAACAGTTTGGTGAATATGTCTACAAATTGTTCTTTGGTGTTTACATATTCCATTCTTACTTCACTATTCTGTACTAATTCTCTCAAGAAGTGATATTTTATTGCTATGTGTTTGGTTTTGGTGTGCATCACATGATTCTTT
This sequence comes from Thuja plicata, assembly GCA_018584345.1. Lineage (NCBI taxonomy): Eukaryota > Viridiplantae > Streptophyta > Pinopsida > Cupressales > Cupressaceae > Thuja > Thuja plicata. The sequence continues at coordinate 2,119,912 of MU224484.1, forward strand.
GAGATGTTAATGGTACTAGTGTTGTCACAGTAGATAATAACTGGCTCTTTTATCTCTTCCTTCATTCTTGACAACAACTTCTTGATCCATATGATGTTAGAATAGTTCACTGCTATAGCAACATATTCTGCCTTTGCTGTAGACTGAGAAATACAATTCTATTTCTTTCTAGTCCAAGACACTAACCTTTTTCCAAGAAAGAAATCTCCACCACTGGTGCTCTTCCTATCATTGACACTTCTAGCCCAATCAGTATCAGTGAATGCTTTTAAATTAAAGTTTCCACTTTTTTTATACCATAAACCATAGTCTTCAGTACCCTTCATATATCTCATAATTCTTTTGATTTCCATTATGTGATTATCTCTAGGATTAGCAGAAAATATTGCAACAATACCAACTGCCAATGCTATATTAGGTCTGGTGTGACCAAAATATTGCAATTTTCCAATCATAGATCTGTAATTGGTCTGATCTACCTCTCTTGAATCATCATCCTTAGATAGTTTCTATCCATTACACATGGGTGTTCCAACAGGTTTAGAATCTTCCATACCAAATTTCTTGAGTATCTCCTTGATATATTTTGATTGAGTAATGTAGATACCATCCTTCGTTTGATGTACTTGTAAACCAAAAAAAAAATTGATCTTACCAAACATAGACATTTCAAATTCTTTGCTCATAGCTACAGAGAATGCTTTGCATTGGTCATCATAACTAGCGAATAATATGTCATCAACAAATATCTCTACTAACAGTATCTTGTTCTATGGTCCTTCTTTGATGTACATGCTACTATTATCATTGGTTCTCTAAAATCCAGTGCTTATTAGATAGCTATGTAGTCTTTCATACTAGGCTCTGGGTACTTTCTTAAGTCCATACAATGCTTTGTGTAGCCTACAAACCATATTTCTTATGGTGGGATCAATAAAGCCTTCTGGTTGATCAATGTAGACTTCCTCTTCTAGGATTCCATTAAAAAATGCAGACTTCACATCCATCTGATATACCTTGTATCCTTTATATGCAGCATATGCCAGAAGAGTTTTGACTCCTTCAATTCTTGCAATAGGAGCAAAAGTTTCTCCATAGTCAATACCCTCTTCTTGAGCATATCCTTTACAAACTAGTCTGGCCTTGTTTCTATAAAATTTCCCATTTTCATCCATCTTGTTTCTGAAAACCCACTTGGTTCCAATCACATTCTTGTCCTTTGGCCTAGGTACAAGAGTCCAAGTTTTGTTCTTCTCAATTTTCTCAATTTCTTCATTCATTGCTTCTATCCAACTTTCATTATTCAATGCATTCTTAATAGTTCTTGGCTCAAATTCACATAGTAAGCATGTACCTTTTAGTTGCTTTCTTGTCATTACACCTTCTATTTGATCTCCAATTATTTTCTTAGGTGCATGATGCCTTTTCACGTATCTAGAAAGTACTGGAACCTTGCATCTAGATTCTGGACTTGATCCACTAGGTCTATCATTCTCAAACATTCTGTCATGTTCCTCTATCTAATAGTCAGGTCCCTCTAATTGTGACTCAGGTCCATATGTCTGAGACTCTGGTCCTTCAATCTGTGACTCGGGTCACTCTTTCTGTGACTCAAGTCCATCAGTCTATGACTCGGGTCGTTCTACTAGCAGTTCATGTGGCACATTTTGCAACTTACGTAGTACAGTTTGTGTCAGTATATGCTATCCCATCACCATTGGTTGAGTCATAGGTATAGTATTAGGTTCATGATATACAAATTTTATGTAGTCTTCAGGCTCTTTATTGCTCTTCTCTTCACATTTTTTTGCAAACTCTTCAACCTTGACATGTACACTCTCTATGACTTTATGAGTAGTAATATTTAGACATTTGTATGCTTTTCTTTTACATGAGTAATCTAGAAATATTCCTTCATCACTTTTTGCATCTAGTTTCCCCTTTCTTTCTTCCTTGAATACGTAGCATCTACTTCCAAATACTTTGAAATAATGAACATTAGGTTTTTAGCCATACCTTAATTCAAAAGGTGTCTGATTACTACCTTTCTTCAGTTGAAATATGTTCAAGGTGAACACTATAGTACTGGTGGTCTCCTTCCAGTATTTGGCAGCAACATTCTTTTCGATCATTAAGGTTCTAGCACAATCCATAATGGATCTGTTTCTCCTTTCTGTTATTCCATTTTTCTGTGGTGTACCAGGAGCAAATACCTATCTTTTGATTCCTCTTTCATTGTAGAATTAATTGAACTCATTAGAGATGAATTCTCCTCCTTTGTCATATCTTAGGCATTTTAGTTTCTTTCCTACTTCTTTTTCAACTCTTGCAAGATACCACTTGAATTTCTGAAAAGATTCTGATTTCTCTCTGAGAAACATGAGACTCATCATTCTACAATGATCATCAACAAATAGAATAAAATATTTTTCTCTAGTATAGCTTTTTGTTCTGATTGGTGCACATAGATCAATATGTACCAATTACAATACTTCATCTGTATTGTAATTATTTCTCTTGAAGCTATTCTTTCTCATCTTTCTAATTTGACATTGTTTTCATGTTGCTAACTCAGGTTTCTTCAAGATAGCAATACCTCTAACTCTTTTGTTCTTGCTTATGTTTACCAGATTGTCAAAATTCACATGAAACAACCTTTTATGCCATAATTAGATTTCTTCTACTTGTGGAATAAAGCATGAACCTTCAGTGAGATCAAGATATAATTAATTACCTTTTGTTTGCCTGCTAGTTCCAAATAGGTTCCCTTTACCGTCTAGGAGCTTGGCCTTCCCATTCATGAATTCTACATTGAAGCCAATGTTATTCAGCTATGCTACACTGAGTAGATTTCTCCTTAATCCTTCAACCCAATAAGAAGTATCACATTTGATTCCTTCTATCAAAACAATGCAACCTTTTCCTTTTATTGGGCAAGGTTCAACATTTCCAAAACTGACACTTCCACCATCATAGTGTTCAAGATGTTTGAACTTTGTCTTATCACCAATCATGTGATGAGAACAACCACTGTCGATTATCCAGGTATCATTTTTATTGATGTGTGAGAAAAGTGTGGTCTTTTCATCTTCCTCATCTGAGTAATCCTTTATGGCAATATACACCATTTCTTCTTCTTCATCACTGTTAGAATCTTTTACAATATAACAAGACTTCTTGCCTTTATCCTTATTGCTTTTGTGGTTATTGAAATCTTTCTTACCTTTTAATTTTTTAGACTTCCTTTCATCCTTGTCTTCCTTGTTTGGACACTTTGCAGCAATGTGACCAACCTCATTGCATGAGAAACAAATCAATGGTATCTTTCCTCTGTATTTTCCTTTTGCAGCTCTTCTTGCAA
>MU224484.1:2126687-2152046 GCA_018584345.1 Thuja plicata
AAATCTACATTCCTAAATGGAATACTAGAAGAAGAGGTATACATTGAACAACCAGAAGGGTTTGTTGATCCAGAAAAGAGAAACATGGTATGTAGACTACATAAAGCCTTGTATGGATTGAAACAAGCACCTAGAGTCTGGTATGAAAGACTTCAATCCTATCTCATTAGCATAAATTTTTTTAGAACAAGTGAAAATAGAAATCTATACTTAAAAGAAGATACTGATGGTAATATTTTGAATGCTGAAATTTTTGTTGAGTATATCATTTTTGGGGGAAATGAATTGGTATGCAAATCCTTTGCTAATGAAATGAACAAAGAATTTGAAGTGTCTATGCTTGGGGAGATCAAATTCTTTCTTGGTCTACAGATTCTTCAAAAAGATGTAGGCATATATATATCACTCAGTCCAAATACATCAAGGAAGTGCTGAAGATATTCAAGATGGAAGATTCCAAACTAGTTGGAACACCTATGGAAACCAGATGTAAGCTAACAAAAGAAGATAAATAAAATGAGGTAAATCAGACCTTGTATAGATCAATGATTGGAAAATTAATGTATGTTGTTCATACCAGACCAGATATATGACATGTAGTTGGAATAGTTGTAAGATTCTCTGCTAATCCCAAAGAATCACATATGATTATTGTTAAGAGAATTCTGAGATATCTGAAGAACATCGAGGACTATAGCTTATGGTATAAAAGAGAAGGAAAATTTGAGCTACAAGTCTATACAGATGTTTATTGGGCTAGAAACATTGATGAACAAAAGAGAACAACTGGAGGAGCATTCTTCATGGGAGACAGACTTGTCACATGGATTAGCAAGAAGAAAGGATGCATCTCTCAGTCTACTATAGAAGTAGAGTATGTGGCTGCTGCTTCAAAATTATCCAATATTGCATGGATCAAATAGTTGCTGGAAGGTATGAATATAAATATTCTTGAACCATTAATTATCTATTGTGATAATACCAGTGCAATTAACACTTCTAAGAATCCAGTCATGCATTCTAAGACTAAGCATATTGCTATCAAATATCACTATCTAGGAAAAAAAGTGCAAGCAAAGGCGGTGATACTAGAATATGTTCAATCAAAGGAACAATTAGCTAATATATTCACCAAGCCATTACCAAAAGATACATTTGAGTACTTGAGACAGAGACTAGGGGTCACACCCTTGTCTATTGGTCAGTAAGCTGACTAGAAAGTTGCATCAACCTACACATAATCTGAAGATCATTCTTGTTGATGCAAACACTAAGATACACAGCAACAAATACATATGTACACAATAAGGTACAAGTATGCACCCAATGCCAGAGACATTGTATTGCTGATGGATAGGTAAATTCATGAAATACATTATATAAAGGGATGGAAGATTTTATATATATATATATATATATATATATATATATATATATATAAGTTTTTTTTTTGGCATTGTTGTCAAAGGGAGAGATTATTTCATTATCATAAGGGAGGAGACTCATTATCATAAATGAGAGATTATCTCATTGATCAGAAAAGATTATATAATTATCCATGAAGAGAAGTTCTTGAGAATCAAAAGAAAGAGTTAATCAATATCAAAAGGGAGAGAGACTTATTACATATAAAATTTCCATCCAAGGGAGAGAAGTAACAAAGGGAGAGAGTTCATACAAAGAGAAGAGATTGTTGTCAAAAGAAAAAGAAATTACCAAGAAGAGGAACAATCAAGGTAGAAGCACATATCAGAACAGAGACATTATATTCTACATCTATTGAGTGAAGGGATTGAAGATTGAAGAAACTACACTGCAAGAAACAAATATAAGCTATTTTTGAGCTTACTGAGAACCAGACATTTGTAATAGTTACAATAGGAAAATACTGATGAAACTGTTATATTTCATATTGTATTAGTAATAGTATAGTATGATAATGTAGTATGTTCCCATCAATGCCAAAGGGAGAGATTAATGACATGTAACTGATTGAATGTTTGAAGATGTTAATTTGATCACCGAAATGTAGAAAGATAATGCAAGACATTAAATCAGTTAATAGATTGTATTGTCATTGATGTCAACTTGATATAATATAATTAGTTATAATAAAAGTGTCAAAGACTTCAGATAATTAGAGAGATAAAGATTATGCTTTTATTAATGCATAAAAGACAAGAATTCACTATGTGACTTCAAACACCGATGGCTAGTGGAACCCAATGGACAAAGATTACCAAAAGTCAAGTCATAGGGATGCCCTTTGAAAGAACACCAATGAGCATTACCGACGAGCATAATCAAAATCATACCCGATGGCTAGAATCATAGTATAAATTGATGGATAATCTTGAGGAGAAATGGAGTGTTGACCGAAGCTATCAAAGTGTTAAAACACTAAAAGTTAACTTGAGTTCACAAATGACAAAATATCTAGCTCGTAGAGCTAAATATAGACTTAACTAGTAGTTATCATTGTTTTCATCAACAAGATAAAGCCATAGATAAGTAAATGATTTAAATATGTTTTATCCAGTTGGCAGGAAGATCTCTGCAAGATAAAACAATAATTTTTTCTTTAAATCAGATTGGCTAAGATTGCAGATCAGACCAAGATCAAGAAAATACAGAACCTAATTACAACAATGATATCATGTCTATAAAGAGAACTTAATTTATTTTGAATCAAGGAAATTGAATGAAAAAGAGGATGCTGGAGAGAAAATGATGAAGAACAACTTCATATAGTCCTGATCAATCAAGCTGAGGAAAGAGTTAAATTTTTCTGCAAACACCAAGCAACAGAGCATAGCATCACCGAGAAGAAAAAAAATGCAACAATGGTATTAAAAGGATATATTGATCATATTAGTTTTATGAGCTTACAATAGATCTAAAAATCTACAAGTATAAGTTGTATATGTGAACAGATCATATTCTTTTAGTTTAACCATTGATTCAGAAAGTCTCTTAACCGAGGAGGATTTAAAGATCCTTTCTAAATTAATATACATCCAAAGGAGTATCAAAAAGTTTGATCATGAAGAAAGCATGAGATGCTAGATACCATTTGAAAAACCAAAAGAGTTTGCAAAAGGAAGGTAGCATAGGAATTCCCGATATCAAGTGAAAAACTAATCTTTTAAATCCTCTAACAAGGTCACACCTAATAGTGTGTTTTTAACCTTTAGCAGGGTTGGCTCTTCACCGAGCTCACTTCAGAAGAGTAAAAATTTTGAGTTACTGGTCCCAAGTGCTTTTTTCGTTAACAGGGTTTCCATGTTAAAAATCCACATGTCAATGTGTCTATGTGTAATTAATTTAGTGTTTTGCATTACACATAGCTAATCTAGATTGATTGGTATACTCTAAGTAATTTACTATTTTTCTATAAATTAACAGACTGCTATTCGGTAAACATACAAAATAAGGTTTAACAAAGCATTCCGAGCAGTAGTAATTTGATAAGTGTATTTAAAGGAATTCATCTTATAGGACTGAAGATAACTAAAGGCTTAATATTGTGGTACTAAGTTTTTGGGTTGATTAATTGGAATATTTTTGAGGCCATTGATTCACCCCCCCTCTCAGTTATTAATGGAATATTTTTGAGGCCACTGGTTCACCCCCCCTCTCAAAAATAATTTGTATGGATTAAATCTAACATTTGAATCACCCTGTACAAAGGTACCAACCTATCCATTGGTTGTTGTAACCACCCAAATTTGGTCTGCTCTGACCATAGACCCTATTTTCCCTAAGTGTGATCATACCCCTAATTATATCAAGACAATTCTTTAATTTATTGGCATAATTCATTTAAATCAAATTTAATCTCTTAAGTGATTTAATCACTAAATTACATTAATTTCCTTAGCCAATTAAATTAAATCAATTCAATTCAATCAAAAACAAATAAAAACATGGCTAAAGTAATTAATATAAAGGAATTAAATAAATCCTAATTAAAAACTCCATTTACAAAAGGGAAAGTCAAATCCCTAACCAATGGGAGTTAAATCACTTGGATCACCACACATGGATCACCAAAGATGAAATCTCCACTTCTCTTCCACTTTCAATCCTAACCTCTCATTCACTAAATTATTCTATAAATAGAATGAATTTTAAGCTCAATGGGCCCCTAATTCCTAATTTTTGAAAGCAAACTTGTGCTACAAATATTCTTAGAAATCTTAAATGCATTTTAGCTCATTCTTTCATAGCATTGTTATAATCTTTCATTTTGGAACTTTTAAATGAACATTTCTTTAGCATTTAGATTAAAAGCATTCAAATCTTCCATTCTAAGTTGTATATGTCACTGATTAGTGCATAATTTGAGGGAAATTATAGCATTCTTCACAGTCTTCTTAGATGGGAAGCAATAAGTCAATTTTAGTGATTGATATGCTTGGTAACTCTTGTTTTTTACTAATATAATGACTTATTGAAGTGTTTTGTTGCAAACAATAGGTACACAAAATAACACACACATTTCTGACACCCACAGTGGGGCTGAATCTTGGATTTTACCTCACTTTATCTTCATTTTTGGCTAATTTGTCTTCTCTATTTTCAAGTACAGAGTCGCCTTTAGTTACCAAGACTTGCATCCAAGAAATTGGATCACATCGAGGAAAATAGATCAGATCTCAGATTTTAGAGATCGCACCCAGGGAATCCCAAGTCATTTTTGGTAAAGGCTCGCATCTGGTATATTTTGTATCACATTTTGTGTAAATGATCGCATCTACAAAATTGGATTGCATATAGGGTTTCTAGGATCATTTTTTGTAAAGGAAATTGCTTCTCGTCATTTGATTTGAATATTAAATTGTCTAACCACTAATCTTGTTAGCCTATTTTGTTTTTTCTTTTGAGCAACCTAATTTTTTATTGTAGATTGTTGTCAGAGCCTTTTTTCTCAAAAAGGTGGAGAGAAATTACTAACTTGTGGTTTCTAGGTGTTTTAATAGATTAACTTGATTTTATTTGTTCAAAGTTTTGAAACTAAAGACATTTTACTATCATTTAATAAATCAATTAGAGGATTATACTCATTTCCTTCAATAAAATTTAGAAACTCAAAAATTTATTTAGGACTTGAGAAGAATTTGGGGATAAATGAACAAGGAAAAACTCATTGTTTAAATTTCTTTTGGAGACTAATTGAATAAATACAAAGCATTTAATCTTGTGGGATAATTGAACAAGCTTCATTGTATAATTCCTTTGGATAGAAATTGAACAACACAAAACACTAAATATTGTGGGATAATTGAAAAAGCTTCATTGTCTAATTTTGGAGATAAAAATTGAACAAGCAAGTCATTTAACCTTGGGGAAATTGAACATTAAAAACTTTTCTTTTCAAGTACTTTGTGTTTTCTAAAATAGGAATTAAGAATCAAACTTAATCTTATTTCTTGATCTCACTAGAGGATTTGATCTTCCTTCCAAGTGGAGGAATCAAAAACTCGTCATGGGAGATTGAGTTTTGAGTGAATTCGTTTGAGGGAAAGAATTTCTTGAAGTGCTTGTGGCAGAAAATGACATAGAATAGGAGAGTATGCTCTTCTTCATTTGAAGAATCATAAATCTAGAACTCCTAAGATCACCAATCCTTTTTATGATTTCAAAACATTAGAGGGCCTGTTGGTTGAGGAAAAAATCTCCTGGGACGATCCAAGTGAGGACAGGTTTACGCCAACCCTACCAAATCACTATAAAAAATTATTTCCTTGTAGGCTAAAGCCTCGAAAGATGTAATCGGTTTTTTCTTAGAATTTTGACATCATTCTTTGAACATGCTTGGGTGTGTGTAGATCAGAGCCACTTGAATCTTGCTTGTGAGAATACACACATTTGAGTACTCATAGGGCTATACACCTCAATTTTGCCTTGTGCAATTCTATGGGAGATGGTTGCGAATGAATGCCCCATCATAATAAACACTTGTAGTCAAATTACCCGATTCACCTCCGAAAGGGTGATAATATTTGTGCAATGAATATAGTAATTTCTCCAAGATACTCATCATTTCATGCCCTCACTTGTGTTTGGAGTAAGCTAATATGGCATCATGACTGGAGCCATTGCATGCTTGGTGATGGCCATATTCTGATTAGGATTTGAGTTTGTACATGAGTCTACGAGAAAATATTTTAATTCTATGCTTAGAAACTATGGAATAGGGTTAGTGTTTTATCATCCCTTAACAAAGAAACTTTCCTTGATGTGTTTTAAAGCTCACTAAAAATATAACTCCAAAAACAAGCGAATAATATCCATTCCCTAACATACAAGTTGTTTCCTACTAACTTGAAAGTCTCAGAAAAAACTTACAATCAGACAAATTTTCACATATTTTGAGACAAATCAGACAAAAAATGACAAAACATCAGAGCATCATTTATGGTTTGTCTTAGGTCACTTTTGGTTGCATTAGCTTGCATCTAGGGAGAAGGCTCATTTTTGATCATTTCTGCCTCACATCTAGGGAGAAATCTCGCATGTTGTATATCAAAGCTCACATCACGTATATCAAAGCTCGCATCTGGGTGAACAAAACCTCACATTTAGTGTGTCGCATCTAGGATAGTGGGAACTTGCATAGTTGTCTCTTAGAGAAATTCAGTACATTTGGGGACCCTTTTGGCTCCTTAGTTAAATCCTATTTCTTTTTCTGGTCTACCAGTCATTGTTTCAATAATTTTTCAAAAGTCTACCTTGCATGTCCTTTTGGGTTCTCATAATTAGTCTTAAAATGTGTGGTCTACTCACTTTTCAAAACAACTTGATTCCTAGCTCACTATCAGGGCATTCTAACTGTTTGACACTGGAGTCATTTACTTCCATCAAACACAAACAATATTTTTCTACTTGGATACACTTACTTGGACAATTTGAGACTTCACTTGACACTATTGGAAACCTTTTTGACTTAGTTGAGATTCAACTTCATGGTTAACACAAGACGCAACAAGTAGCTTGCTGACGAATCAGAAGTACCTCCCAAATTGCTACACTTTCAAAAATGAGAAACATCTCGTAATCCCTTATTTAACACAAAATCACTTGCAATGGAAGCTCCTAGAAATGAATGGAGTACAGCTTTTGAAGAATACAATAATGACAAAAAACAAAGACAAGAAGACAGTAGTAGTGAAGAAGAAATTTGCATTACTCATCCTTTTTTGACTCAGATAGTGATGGAGACGTACCTGAGGAATATTATATTAGACTTAGACAAAGTCAAAAATTCCAAAGAACATTGGAAAATATCATTGGTGAAGACAAGGAAAAATACTTTCTACATCTAGCATCCCTTGGAATTAAACTATCTAAATATTATGATGTTGAAAGACTAAAGGAAAAATATATACCAACCCCTATCTCTATTCTCACCAAAAAAATGACCTTGATGCAAGAAAAACTTGCAACACTCAAACAAGAGAAGGTCAAACCAACGAAAAATACTCTTTGGACCACATTTGTCCATTCCCTTTTGACAAGAGTATTAACATGATTCCATTTCTATTGGCAAGTTGACAATCAAAGTAAGTATGACTTATTTTTTGTTTTCATTATGCCAACAAAGTCATACAAATTTTTGTCAAGAAAACTTGGAAGACGAAAATGGCTAAGTATGGAAGACAGAACAAAACAGATGTTTGCAATCGATCAAAGTGCCAGTGCACCTACGAAAGATCGAATCATGATATGCGCATTCATAAATAAGCTTTATGATATGTTAAGATGTTAAGTCTATACACACATGGTATGGAAAGATAGTACAAAGAAGTTACAGCAAGTTGAAGTGCCTCTAGTAGTTCAGGAAACAGAGCACAAAGCCGACCTCAGATTTTGGATCAGTGTATGATATTTTTTTTTGTAAAGGCTATGTGCCTATTATAGTGTGTTTGTAATCATGTCTTAATCACTTATGTAATCATTCTTAAGACAATTAGTTTGGAAGCATTGTATTTTTTTTTTTTGGGCCGACTAAGGTCTTGTCTCTAGTTGCGTCTATTCAGGCATGAACATATATATATGACATGCAATTTTGTATAAGTGTGTGTTGAAGAAATATGAAAAGAAGAGAAGAGTAAAGATTTCAACATGAGATAGAGCCCTTAAAAAGGATAAGATCATAAGTGCATAACCAGAACTGATCAGACATTTGTGTCATATACAAAAGTTCACTTTTGGATATAGTGTATATCTACTATCAAGGAGGTTGTAGCCTTCACCATTGAAGCATTGGGATTTTGGATAGTGAGTCCTCACCCTTAATATGGGTAATTGTAAAAGACTCCTAACAGGGTTAGACCCTTAACCAGGTCATTGTACTTGCATTGTAAAGACTGCTCCTAATAGGGCAAAGGAACTTTAATACGTTCATTATATTTGTACAATATTTGTGGGTACTAATTTCCACCAGGGTTTTCCTCTAATCAAGGTTTCCCCATAATCATATTATGTGTTATGTGATCTTGTGTTAAGCTTCAAGTGATGTATAATTGATTTATTTAAAGTTTCTGAAATAGAACAATTAGTTAAACACTGATTCACCCCCCCCCCCTCTAAGTGTTTCCAACAATTGGTATCACAGCTCTGGTCCTTTGAGAGAAAAGTTTAACCACTTGAGGAGATCATGGATTTAGCAGAAGCTAAACATCTAAAAAATAATCTTGAAGTAGCCCTTGAATATCTAGATAGTAAGAAAGAAAATGAGGAACTTGAACTAAAATTTGATGGCTCTCAAATTCTCATCAAGAAATTAAGGAAAGATCTAAAAGATTTCTCTACCAATGACTTGGGAAAAATGGTCAAGAAGATTAATGAAGAGAACATGTCTTTGAAGGATAAGATAGAATAATTGAATGATCAATTAACTGATAGCCTAACAGCTATTGAAGAGGAGAACAAAGAAAATAAACAATTAGATGAAGAACTCATGCAAGCTAATATGAAAAACTTGGAATTGGAAAACATCAAAAATAAGATTGAATCTTAATTATCAGGAGCAAAAGACAAGATTGATAAACTATACACAAGTTCTAATTTAATTCAATCATAGCTCTATGCACAGAAACTAAAAGGTGATACCACTAGTATGGGATATAGTACAACTCAAATTGAGATTAATTCATCACAAGAAAGAAAGAAATCTCTAACAGAATCTACAACAGAAAAGAAAACTGAAAATTTTGAAGAGACTAAAGCAGAACCATTAAAAGATAAGCACAAGATAGTTAACCTTTCTTTCTATGCCTGTAACAAGCATGGACACTTGGAAAGAGATTTTAAGGATGTAAGACCCTTCAATGTTTATTGTTACTCATGTAAAAAGTTTGGTCATAGGGCTATTCATTGCAGGTCAAATCAAAGAAATCAGTCACAACTGAACCAGAGAAATCAACCTCAAATAAACTTGCAGAACATTACATGCCAGATATGTAATTACAATGGACACATAGCCAAGCAATGCAACATGATGAATAACAACATCAGACCTCTTATCATCTGTCACTCATGTGGAAAAGCTGGACACATCTCAAGGTTTTGTAGGTCAAGAACACAAGGACAAGAGAATACTAAAAAATCTTTGTTTGAAGATTCAAGAGAAGTTAAGTTTGTGGAAGCTAAAGCTAACTTAGATAAAATATAAGTTGAAGTAAAGAAAGATAATTAAGAGAACAAGGTAGTAGATGCATCCATAGTGGATGCACCCTCTACTTCTGGATAGATGACCTTCTTGGTCTTAGGGGGAGCTATTCTAGCTCTAAACCCCTACACGACTGGTATACTCACCTCTGAGTATGCGCCTCTAGATTTATGCTTATGATCATAATTTTTAGCAGTATGCATGCACACATTGCCTATAATGCATTCTGAACAAAGTTTGGAACTCTTTGTGAAAACTACGTATGGTAGCAAGCATTAAATGTAGTAACGTTTATAAAAAATAGTAAATATTTGATCATCTTCACTTTTGTATTTGAAATCACATAATTTGGAGAAAAAAAGAGCACTGAGCATCAAAGCACTGAAATATAACATATTTGGTGGATTAAGTGAATGGATAGAAGTTGGAACAGAATCCTAGCAGTTGTGTCATTTTGATTTTCTATGAAACCCTATTTATCCAAGAAACAAGTAAGTATGGTCACTCCAGTTGTATTCGACATCACTGAAAGGAAAATATTTGTGTTTAAAAAGCATCCTTTCAAGTCCATACTAGATGATGTAGAGGGAGAATTTTATAAGACTCTGCTAGGAGTCATGTATGTAGAAGACATTCGCATGTACATCTACTATAAGAAGGAAATCATTGGGGATAACAATATAGATACTCTCATGGCGTCAATGATGAAACCTGAATATTCATTCAAGGATGAATTCACACATCTCAATGATAACCCTATCTTTTAGTATTCTAATGCGCATGAATTATATGAGCCATAATGGGTTAAAATCTTGTTGAGCAGGATACATGGTGACCTCTACTATATTGGTGAAGTTCTCGTCCACATTACTACAGACCTAATCCATGACATGACTGGACTTCCTAAAATTGGACCATTTCTTCCTACTGGTAAGGATGTTAAGAAATAGGTTGAGCAAGAATGCTTATCTAGAAGTGATAGGCATTGTATGATAGTTGATCCCATTAAGGAAGATGACATAAAACTAGTCACCATGATACTAGGTTACAAATTTCAGCACGCAAGCAGACTAAATAGTGTATCTACAGCTATTGTCCTAGTAGCAGTAAAGATGGTGAAAGATAATACTCAGTATAACCTATGTGAGATATTACACGCTTAATTGATTGACAACATTCAAGCTATTAAGCATGACAAGAGAAAGATATTTAGGTTTGTCTCATTGATCATATATCTCTACTTCCACATAGTAGGTAAGGTTGCAATTCTTTACCTAGGCAAAAGAAAATCCACTATGTCTAAGATTTCATTGAAAGCCACATCAGAGAGTAGTGTGAAGGATTCTATGGACATGGATATCAAGACATTCAGGATCAAAATGCAGAAGAGGTTCAGGTTATCTGAGAAAATAGTTGGAAGTATAAGGAGACCATATGCTTCATGGTAGAGACTGACTGCACTTGCATGGAGGTAGTTGAGCCAAGAACCAAATGGATTCACCCACTTGGTTGTGAAGTTGAGGACCATGTGTTGAAAGGATACGCACAAGTTCTTTTGTCTGCACCCAAAGATCCTAATGAGCCCAAGTAGGGCACTTATAGAGAAAAGACAAATGAAGTTGATTTTGTCCTATACAATGTTGATAACAAAAGGAAGGCATCTAGAATTACTTCTAATATCCTAAAATTTCATGGAGTTACACAAGAAGATCTAGCCAAAGCTAGGGAAGCTAAGATTGAAAAAGAGTTCAAACAAATAGAAGTTAAAATAGAGAAGTATGATGATGTGCCCAAGAAGAAGATGAATAAATCTGATAAAAGTACATCTGCACCCTCAACTACTATTGAATTGGAAGCATCTCCACCATCAGTACCAAGTAAGATGACTAGAAGGAAGAAGCAAGTTCCCACAAGTCATCCATCTTCAAGAACCACAAGGAGTAAGGTAAAGAACACTCAAGCCCCTCCTAAGGTAGGATTCAGACCTAGTCTCAACATTCTAAAGAACAAAATTATCAATGAAGGAAGACTAGATACAATTGAAAAGGTCTATGATAAGTACCAAGAGATAGAAAAAAATAGAAATACATTCTATGCTCATCTCTCACATGATCAAGTTTAAAAATTCAGTTCTAGAACTTAAGACAATGATACGAGATAAATTATGGAACATACTGGAACTAATGAAAAGACATGAAATTGAGGAAGATATGAGGATTAGAGAAGAAACATTAGAAAATCTTCTCCCTGTTTGTTCACATGAAGAAAAAGTAATTTTGCTAGACTTGTTAAAATCTCATCTGAGAACCAAGACAAGGACTCTTCATATAATGAACAATGATTATGAGCTAGTTGGTAAAGAGACTGAAAAAGCATTTGTATAAGTGTTTATGGATAGAAACATGTATCCATCAACAACGCCTATAGTTAAAATGACTCCAGTCCCCCCAAATAGGATAAATCACAAGAGACTTCTAATGCACCTATGGCAGGTCCACATGATTCAGGGCCTAAAGCTTCATCACCCTCAGTGATAGTAAAAGATTCAGAAGAAAAAATTACAATCAATGATGTTGAGATATCAATGATAGCTTCAGATAATGAATTGAACAAGTTTGAGGAAGCATTTGTGAAAACTAAAGAAAATGAGAAGGCATGCACTGATGACACTTCTTTGCAGCAAGAAAAAATTCCTACAGAAAACACCACAAGTCTAGATGAAGGCAAAAAGGATGAACTACCCTCTATGGAGATCCCAATGAAAAATAAATGCATGGATATCAATCAGGATATTATATTCACTCCTAGTAAACCAAAAACCTCATTGTTGTCAAGTTTGACCCCTAATTTAGCAAGCTTAGATGCATGGGGAGAAGAAGATTTGATAAATATTAGTGTGCTAGCCATGGAAAAAGCCAAAGAGAAATAGGTTATGAGAAACCCTCTCTTTTTGGAAACAGTAAAAATTCTGAATGATCTAGTGCCTGCAGATAAGAAAATGGCTAAGATTCAGTTAGTTGGTGATGTTGACAACATCCTAACTAGCTTCAAATCACATTTCACAAGTTTAGTATACTCTGCTACTAAAATTGCAGAAGATGAGTACAAGAAGGAAAGATTGAATGAATTGGTAAAGAACTTTTCTTTAGATCTCAATTCATTGAAGATTGGTCAAGGAATTATGAAAGAGTTGGCATCAAAAGGCAGAAAGGTAATAGAAAATTACATGGATAGAGTAAAACTCACCTTAGAACACATCAAGAAGATTGAGGAAGCTGAAATTTTGGTTGAAAGTATTATAAAATCAATTGAAACATCCTCAAAAGATAGTAATGTGTGCCACAATATCTATCAAGGTCAGTTGGACAAGATTGAAAAGGTAAAGTCTGAGATCGATAAGATAAGAATCAGGCAGACTCAACTAATAAATTCACTCGCGCCCTCTCTAGCAGTCTTAAATGAAAACATCAAACAGATAGATACAACAATTAATACATATGATTAGGGTCCTTGCATGGATTCGACCAAAATGGAAAAGCTTACATATGCCCTATGTGCCCATCTACAAACAGTTGATTCACTAAAGGCATTCTGGCAGCAAGAGACAAAGAATCTTTAGATTGCTTTTCCAGATGTATACATGGAGTAAGTATCTAGAGACTTACAATTTTGACACCTTTACCATTAATTTCAAAGGGGGAGTAATGTATAAAAGGAATATGTTATATAGCCTAAGTTATGAGATAAAAAAATTTTGTTGTCAAGTCAAAGATTAAAACAACTTGGCCACATTCCTTTGTTGCCATTAATGACAAAGGGGGAGATTGTTGGCAAGTTTAAAATTACAGTAATTATGACTTATTTTGTGTTTTCATTATGGCAACAAAGTCATACAAAGTTTTGTCAAGAAAACTTGGAAGACAGAAATGGCTAAGTATGGAAGATAGGACAAAACAAAGATTTGCAGTCGATCAATGCACCAGCGCATGTGTAGAAGATTGAATCAGGATATGTCTGTTCATATATAATCTTTATGATATGTTAAGATGTTAATTCTATACACACATGGTACAGAAAGATAGTACAAAGAAGTTACAACAAGTTGAAGTGCCTCTGGCAGTTCTAGAAACAAAGCACAGAGCCGACCTCAGATTTTGGATTAGTGTATGACATTTTGTTTTGTAAAGTCTATGTGCCTAATATAGTGTGTTTTTAATCATGTCTTAGTCACTTATGTAATCACACTTAAGCCAATTAGTTTGGAAGCGTTGTATATTTTCTTTTTGGTCCGACTAAGGTCTTGTCTCTAGTCGCGTCTATTCAGGCATGGACATATATATATGACATGCAATTTTTTATTAGTGTGTGTCAAAGAAATATGTAGAGAAAATTAGAGTAAAGATGTTAGCATGAGATATAGCCCTTAAAAAGGATAAGAGAATAAGCACATAACTAGAACTGATCAGACATATGTGTCATATACAACCATTCACTTTTGGATATAGTGTATATCTACTATCAAGGAGGTTGTAGCCTTCACCATTGAAGCAGTGGGCTTTTGGACAGTGGGTCCTCACCCTTAATAGGGTTAATTTTAAAAGACTCCTAACAGGGTTAGACCCTTAACCAGGTCATTTTACTTGCATTGTAAAGAGTGCTCCTAACAGGGCAAAGGAACTTTAACAGGTTCATTATATTGGTGCAATATTTGTGGGTACTAATTCCCACTGGGGTTTTCCTCTAATCAAGGTTTCCTCGTAATCATATTATGTGTTATTTGATCCTATGTTAAGATTCAAGTGATGTATAATTGATTTATGTTTAAAGTTGCTGAAATAGAATAATTAGTTAAACACTGATTCACCTCCCCCCCCTTAGTGTTTCCAACATTTCCTCCCAACATGGCAAGGCCCAAATATGAAAAGTATAAGGGAGAGACTGATCCACATGACCATGTGAGAGATTTTTGTTCTCTAAGCATAGAGTACATGCATGAACCTACATACCTAATGAGGATATTTCCAGGAATTTTAGGCAAAAATGCTATGGAGTGGTTCTCTAAACTCTCACCTAAGGTGAAATCTTTTGAGGAGTTAATAAAACATTTTGTCCAACATTACTCCTACAATATACAACATGGCATAACAATGATGGACTTATGTAACACAAAAAAAAGAACTAGTGAATCCTTTACACACTTTTTACAAAGATGGAGGAAAATCTTTGCTAGGTATTCAAGAGCTATTCCCGAATTGGAAAATATGGAAGTCTTTATTAACAAGTTGATACCTGAATTAAACTATGCTTTGCAAATGCAAGATTCACCTAGCTTTGATAGGATGATAAAAAATTTCCATCCATATTGAAGAGGTAATGGTTAAGAAAGGAGAAATCACACTTCAAAGTGATAGTAAATCTACCAACTACAACAACAAGCCTAAATGGTGGAAACAAAACAAGAATGTTGTTAATGATGGAGTGGTAGATGCATCCAATGCTAATCCTAAACCAGCAGTATTCAATTTCATGAACATCTTACAAGAAAACAAAGAGGCCAAGGTAACAACCACAATACCTAAAGAAAACAATGAGAACAACAAGAGTAGACCATGGAATTATAGACCTCAACGAACATTCATTCCTTTAGTAGAACCTCTTGAGATAGTTTTGAAGACACTCTTGGACAAAAAAGTTCTTAGAATTCCCGATTCAAAATTATGGGAACTAGAAGTCAAACCAAAATGGTGGGATGATAACTCTTATTGTATCTTTAAAAAAAAAAAGGGACATAAGACTAATAACTATGTTAATCTTAAACACATTATACAAGACAATATTGAAGGAGGAAAGATCAAAGTGGAAGGACACACCACTAATGAAGACCATACGGAATTTAAACAACCATTTCGTAGTTATGAGAGAGGGAAAGCTTCTAAAGGAAAATGAAGTGAAGTGAATTACACCTACTCCAATAATGATAATGTGATCAACATGTTCGAAATTAAATACAAATCAATTAATGTGATCACTATTAAAGGTGCTAAAGACATGTCCATACAATCAAATGCAGTGACTCAAATTCAAGCACAAGTTACTATCAAAGGAGCTAGCTCATCAAAACAAGTGATATCCTCAAAATTACCTATTGTCACTATTCCCAAACCAACAAAAACAAGACAAATAGTTACCATTCCTTCTGAAAACTATAACTTGGTGGATCAATTGCAAAGAACCTCTTCTCAAATTTCTATTTTTGAGTTACTCAAAATTTCTTCAGTGCATAGGGAATTTCTTGAACAATCCCTACATTATGTGAATGTTCCAAAAGATATTGATGTAGACAAGTTCTAGGCAATGGTTAATCATATCTCAGCACCACACTACCTCTCTTTTTTAGAAGAAGATGACAAATCATTGACTCATCCACATAACTAACCCTTACACATTGAAGTCCTAATTCACAAATCTCGTGTCAGACATGTATTGATAGATGGAGGTGCAGGGTTGAATATTTTTACTCTCAATATAATAAGGAAGTTGGGTCTTTTAGAACAAACCATTGATTCAAGAAGTAAGGTAACTATCAAATCTTACGATGCAGAAGAAAGATCATCTAAAGGCCTCATTGTTCTACCAATCACAATAGGACCAGTTGGAAGAAATGTAATCTGTCAATTTCTAGATCAACCCTTGGATTACAACATACTATTAGAGAGACCTTGGATCCATTAAATGCAAGAAGTACCATCTACTTACCACCAATGTATCAAATTCACACATAATGGGATGGAAGTAACAACTCTTGCAGATTCCAGTTATACTTGTAATAATGTCAAAGTAGATAGTATGATTCCTCATAATAAGGAAGTCCCAAAAGAAATTGTACCTGAAACTACTAAAGACATGGTAATAAGAAGCTTTGGAAAGACATTAAAACTTGAAGAAACTAGTATGGGAGAATACAAGCTAGACATGACCCCATCATTGATAGAACTTCCTGTGTCTCCAAGATCTTATGGGAAACCTTCCTCATCTTTCACACCTACTACATCTAAATAACTAGATATTCACAAAGAAGCTGGTATGATTAGAGCCTCTATTTGTCAAGAGGATGAAAAAGAAGAAAAAATAGTCTTGTCTTGGCTTTACAAAGGAGAACCAAAAGAAAATGAGGTAAAACATGTGGAGATATCCCCATAAAAGTATTGTAAAGGATATGACCTTCTAAAACAAATGGGATATAAAGGGAGGGGACCTTTAGGAGATAAATGAAAAGGACTTGTTGAACCTATACACATGGAATTTAGAAATACGAAAGACAAAAAAGGATTAGGTTTCAATAACAAATCTGAAAACCTTACTTCAAGAGATGGTCCAATCTTTGATGAAGGAAGTGATGATGAAGAAGAAAAAACACAACTTGAACCATGGACCTATCAGCGATTATTGCATATTGGTACATAGTATCCTGACTATCAAGGAGAAATATATGTACCTACTTTTGTAACACAAAAAGAGACTCATGTTCCTTTATTGACACAAGATACTATTCAAGAAGTACAGGAAACAATAGAAGACTCTCCAAAAGTCCCATTGATAGAAGAAATTTCTAAATAAATACCCCAACAAAAAGATTTACATCCTAACTGGGGGTAGTTGGTCACAATTTCACATGTCCTAGATTTACCTGACTTTGATCTACAAGTGGCTAATAGAGTACATCAGGTAACTATTGTTGAGTTTCAAAATAGATTAGATGATGAAATAACAGACTCACATGAGTATGAATGAGATCACTTTTATAATGCTAATATAGACATTGAGGTAGATGTGATTCTTAAATTTTCATCTCTATTAGAAAGAGGAGAAGGTTCTAACACTTCCCCTAACACTGTTGTTGTTGTTTCAGAATCAGATGAGATACCACTACCTAGGATTTTTTATGAGGAGAGTGGTGTTTTACTAGGTTTAGAGGACATTCTAAGACTACAAGAAATGAGTTCCATTTTGTTGAGAGAAGAAGAATAAAGATCAATTGATGAGCCACTAGAGTTAGGTCCTCATATTACTAAGAATGACCCTATTAATGGAAATTTAACTCTTGATGATCTAAACGTTGTAGAAGTTGACTTAACAGAACATGTCTTGTCAGTTAATAGTTTTGACACTGACACAATGTTGTCCTTACCAAACTCTGATTCATTATCCTTGATAAACCATGACTTAAGTGATTGGACTAATTCAGATCCTACTCCTATCATGAAATTCCCTAATTACTACATTTTGGCCTACTCTCTAAATGCTTGTGAACCCTATCCTTCTTCCACCAATGCAAGGATCATGAACATGTTAGAGGAGTATATCAAGTTTCTTAGTCAAAAATTGAAAATAAAAAGTAGAAAAGAACTGATGGTGAAAAATCTGTTGTGGAAGTGTCAGATTCTAAAAAAGTAAAAATAAAAGACATATCTGATGGTGAAAACCTCTAAGAGGCACCAAAAGATGAGATTCTTGATATTCTCCATGAGCACTTTCAAGAAAGATCTTCAGTTTTGATAGAACCTACACAACCAGTTAACTTGGGAACAACTGAAGTTCCTCAATTTTTTCACTTAGCACAATCCTTATTAGAAGAGGAGAAGATACAATTCACTGAGTTTCTAAAAGAGAAAAAGATCAACTTTGCATGGTCTTACACGGATATGCCTGAAATCGATCTTGAATTAATAATGCATCATTTAACTATAGCTCCTAGGTTCAAACTTGTGAAACAAAAACTAAGAAAGATGCAACCTCATGTTGCATTACTAGTGAAAGAAGAGCTAGAAAAACTACTAAAATCTGGAATCATAAGATTCATCGCTTACACAGGATGGATTTTTAACGTAGCACCAGTATCTAAAATAGATAAATGTATCAAGATTTGTACAGATTTCAGAGACTTAAACAAATCATGTCCTAAAGATGATTTTCCACTGTCAAATATTGATATGATCATAGATCTTACAGCAGGCTATCAGATGTACTCACTCATGGATGGTTTCTTGGCCTACAACCAGATTAATATTTCTCCTTAAGACCAAGAGAAGACAACATTCACATGCGCATGGGGAGACTTTCTCTAGAACTTTATTCCATTTGGATTAAAGAATGTTGGTACCACATACCAAAGAGCTATGACAACCATATTCCATGATATGATACATAAAACCATGGAGGACTACATGGATGATACCTTAGCAAAGTCAAAAACAAGCACTACTCATATTGAAGACTTACAAAAGATATTAGATCACATGGATCAATTTCAACTCAGGATTAATCCAAAGAAATGTGTCCTTGGAGTTCAATTAGGGAATATAATAGGGTTTATTGTATCAGAAAAAGGAATTGAGGTAGACCCTACAAAAGTAAAATCTATACTGGAAATTTCAAATGAGGACCTTACAAGGAAGATTCTAGTCAATCAGGAGATTTATGTCACAACTTGCAGATAGAGCACAACCTTTTACTAAACTACTGCATAAAGGTGTTACCTTCAAATGGGATGAACACTGTGAAAATAACTTCAAAGAATTAAAAATAAAAAGGAAAGAGCAATCTACTATATTAGTAGAACACTAGTGTTTTATGAACTCAATTACAACATAATTGAAAAATATTTCTTAGCACTTGTCTTTGCATCATATAAATTGAGACATTATATATTGTCACATATAGTAAAGCTTATTGCAAAGGTAGATCCTCTAAAATACCTCTTAAGCAAGACAACATTAACAGGAAGGCTAGCAAATTGGGTCCTAATTCTAAGTGAATTTGATATTGAGTATGTGGATAGAAGGGCTATTAAAGGACAAGTCCTCGCAGATCAATTAGCTGATTTACCCTTGCAAGATGACACACCTTTGATAATTTAATTTCTTGATGAAAAAATAATGCATTTAATTGAACATTTATGGAAGATGTACTTTGATGGTTCTTTAATGCAACAAGGCTCTGTAGCAGGAGTTATATTCATTACTCCTCAAGGATACAAGATATCCAAGGCATAAAAATTGACGTTTCCATGCACCAATAACATTTATGAATATGAATCATTAGTGAATGGTCTTAAATTGGCTATGGAATGGAAGATCATAGAGTTACATGTGTATGGTGACTCTCCTCTTATTATTAATCAAGTAAATAGATACTATTAGACTAAAGATAAAAATTTGATGCCTTATAAACAACTGGTTGAAGACTTGAAAATGTACTTTATCTTCTTCACATTCCAACAAATTCCAAGAATAGAAAACAAAGTTGCAGATGCTATGGATACACTGGCATCCATGTTACAACTAGAAGAACATAAATTCCTCTATGACTTCTTGGTAGAAGAATTATCCTATCCAGCTTTTGATACCCCTGAGTACCGAGTAATTTGTGCTTTAAACACCCAAGACTAATCCTGGTACGCCAAACTCATTACCTATCTTACTGACCAAACTCTACCCAATGGCCTATCAAGGAATGAACAATGAACCTTAATTAGGACATCATTGCATTATGTCCTCATTACTAATAAATTATATAGACAAGGTCTCAATGGTACACTTCTTAGGTGTTTAGAACAAGAAGAGTTAGATTGCGCATTAAAAGAAGTCCACGAAGGTGTATGTGGATCACACTCAAATGGCTTTTTGTTAGCTAAAAAACTACTAAGAGTTGGCTATTAGTGGCCCATGATGGAAAAAGATGTTCTATTTTCAAAAACATGTCACAAATGCAAAACACATGGAAATCTCATCCATGCTCCTAGAGAACTCATACCATTTATAACACATTGGCCATTTTAGAAATGGGCCTTTGATTTGGTTGGTCAAATATATCCCAATTCCTCAAGTGGATAAAAATACATCATTATGACCACTGAGTATTTCACTAAGTGGGTTGCAGCCATGTCATTGATCAAAGCCACTGGAAAATATGTGACTATGTTTTTCTTGAACTATATTATTTTTAGGTATGGGATACCCTCTTCAATTATAACATACAATGGGGGCCAATTTAAAAACCAAGACATCAAAGACCTTTGCACACAGTTTTACATCACTCAACATTGTTCTTCAATCTATTATCCTCAAGGTTATGGACAAGTTGAGGCATCTAGAAAAAAGATTCTTAAAATCTTACACAGAACTGTGAGTAATTCTAGCTGAGATTAGCATTTACAACTAAATCTGGCACTTTGGGCCTACAGAACAAGTATTTGAACACCAACTAGAGCCACAACATTTGCCTTAGTCTATGGCATAGAAGTAGTGTTTCCTATTAAGGTAGAAATTCTGTCTTTGTGGGTATCTCTTCATGGTCTTGTTACTAATGAACAATACCGCATTGATAGGGTGAATGCGTTAGAATTACTTGATGATCGCATGCAACAAGCGTGTGATCATCTAAAAGTGTACCAAAAATTAATGTCAAAAGGGTAAAATAAAAAGTTCAAACCACAACACTTTCAAGTGGGGGATCTCATTCTAAAAGAGAATCCTAAGAACCAGCCAAACAGAGAACATAAAGGAAAGTTTGAACCCAACTAGCTGGGACCTTATGTTATTACTGCAACTTTTGGGAATAGAGCATATCAGTTAGCTAAACTTGAGGGATATGTTCTTCCTAATCCCATTAATACTCTACATTTGAAGGGGTTCTACACTTGATATATGGCTAGCAGAGCCTATGCAATAAAAATCTTAGAAAATACCAAAAAAATCAAAAAATTGATCCTCAAAAAATCCAAAGACAGTGGAAAAGTCTTGAAAGAAGGTATCCTTGGTGAAAACCTGGAAAACAGGCGCCTTGATACTAGGAAAAAAAAAAGGAAAAAAGAACAAAAAAATTTAAAAAGAGAAAAGTGCCTTGGCGAAAACCTGGCAAACAGGGGTCTTGGTAGAAAAAATAAAAATCTTTGTCGAGTGGTGAAATCCTGGCAAACAAGTGTCACTCAAACTCTATGGTCTATCTATTAATGAATTGATGATACTAATCCTTTGTGATCACACGTTTGCTAATGGTTGAATCTCATTCCTCACAAATTTCCTATCCTTACATGGATTTGTCTGCATTTTCATCTTAGGAAAAGTCATTTTGCACGGGGGGCATCTTTGCTACCATGTCAGTTTGCATTTGCTAGGTTGTCCTAGGTTCCTGTCTAGGATGGTTTGCCTCTCAAAACAATATTTCTCAATACTTGCATCACAACACCACTATCACAAACAAAGGTGTTTCTTCAACACCACCTATCTGTAACAAACATCATACTAGTGTTTCTCAACACTTTAAACATGCTTTAAACGAACTAGTGTTTTTCAACACTTTAATCATACACTTTCAATAAACTAGTGTTTCTCAACACTTTAATCAAATACTTTAAATGACCTAGTTTTTTTTAACACTTTAATAAAAAATGTATTAGTGTTTCTGAACACTTTAATCAACCAGTGTTCCTAAACACTACATTGGATTGCAATTTCTAACACAGTTAATCTCATATACTCAGACATGAAAAACATATTGCTTAACTCCAAAATTTGGATTGATGAATCTTTATTGTGCTTGAAAAATGAATCTACAGTATTTCTCAGTACTACTTAAACACATAGTCTGATCTTGGTTTGATTATGACTCTTTTATGCTCCCATGATGTTTCATACTAGGGGCATCTAAGTGGTTGTAAATTTTCTTGGATTGATTATCAATTGGCGATTATTGTATGTGGTAAAATTGGCCTTGTTATTCAACCATACACTTCAACATAGTCCTTATTCATTAGACACATACACAAGTGAATATGAGCTATTCATCATGCATGCATGCATGATTCGACATGTTGCCTTCTATCTAGATGGGGTTTCAAAATAGCTCTCAGAATGAGAGTCTCACAACCATAGACCGATCTAAGAATGAAGGATTGTTCTCCATGAATGCAATGCAAATGCAAGATTATTCTAAGAATTGAAAGATGCAAGTTTAATCTAAGACATGATTTCAATGTAATTATTCTAAGAAATTGAAATTATTCTATTGCAAATGAAAGCTTTTAACTAGAAATGAGATGATAAAATGTAGCAATAATTTAGTATTCCAACAACACATATTTTTCTCAGGGGGATTTGAATGAGGAATGAGAGTTCTTTTATAGACTCAGAGGTGATCAGAATAGAAAGTTTCCTTCTTGAAATAAAATGGGTAGAAAAGCCAGTTTAAATTAGCAAGATTTCTTCAAAAAAAACAATAAATTGTTTTCCCTTTTCTTTAACTGTTTTCTTTCTTTGATTTTAACTGTTTTATTTATGATTTTAACTATTTTCTTTCTCTTTAAAGCACAGTTAATTCAAAACTTCTATTTTTGAACTGAAGAGAAGATTTTTGAGAGAATATTTAATTAAATAAATAAAGTATGACCTCATAAATATGTTTTTCTCAATTATCTAAATATTTAAATTCAATTATTGAAATGAGGATATTTATTTAGTAATTAAATATTATTTAATTCCTTTTCATGTGTTTTAGCTAAAAGGGGTGAATTTAATTTAATTAAAGTTCTAGGAATTTATAATTAAATTAGTTCAATCATAGGGTTTGTTTAGCCAATAGATATTTAGGAATTAAATATAATGTATGATTAATGTAGATTTAGGGTTTTCTGCATTTGACACTTAGGTCGAGTAGAGTCTGTCAAAATTTAGAATTGCCTAGTACAATAGGACTTTGATGATTCAGAAGAATGAAAAATGGAACAAAATTGGTTAGGGTTGCAAGATGCCAATTTTGGGGTGTTACAATTATTATGTCTTTTGAGTTACTCCATGACATCTATTCAAAGACAAAGAGTCGCAAGGACAAGGGGCATAACATTTTCTTGGTTTTCTGCTTATGGTGTTGGTCTAAATGATCCTATAAAATTCACCTAACTTGGATGTTTATGGTAAGGGATACCAACATGAGTGGATAGCCACATATATCTCAATCCTCGTTATGTGTAAACTATGGTGAGGTTGAAACAATTTCCTTGTCTGTCTTCTACATCAGATTCTCACTAAGGTTTACACTACATGATGTACCTAAGGATATGAATTTTCATGGTCATTGCGGGTCACATATCTTACATTACACTTAAACAAACTCTGATTCTTAATAGTAAAAGGAGATAACTAACTTGTTGTCCTGGCTTCTATGCCTTGATGCTTAAGTTCATTTTTGACATTATATCCAATATACATAGTATTCATACTTTCATGATACCAGTGGGTATTAGTGACAGTTTTACTATCGAGTGATGTCCATTACAAAAATTCCCAAAGATGATAAAAATGCTACAATGTATACAAATTAGTGACAGTCCTGTTAGCACTGCATTGGTAAAATTTGAATTTCTTGGTTTTTTGCTTTTCCCATGCTTTCTTGTTTCAAAATCCTGTGCTTTGCCATGAAAAAGAGGTCAAAACCCTTTTTGAAGTTCATATTTTAGTTTACTCGTTCTATCGCGTCGGTCTTTTTGAAATATCTTTAAGTTGTGCGAGTGGGTGACGAGCTGTCAGTGAAGGAGAATCGCGCAATCGCGATCAACTCATGTCAAGTTTTGATCTGTGTGTGAGTGAGCGGGTCCAGTGTTTTAAAAGGTAAATCACACAGTCACGATGTCTTATGAAAGTCAAGTTTTAAGTTAGCGATTGAGCGGGCTAAAAATGGTTAAACTTATCGCTCACTCGCTAAGAAGTTAACTAAATGAAACATTGAAATAGCGAGTCAGCGATGGGTTAAAAGTTTGCATGTCGCACAGTCGCTATAAAGTTATGCTATTTATCTCATGCTTCATGACCAAGCGAGTCTTGTTTAAAATTGAAGCAGTCGCATACCCCCATCAAGTTTTATGTCAATGTTAAAAGTCAGCGACTACGCGACAAGGTCCTGTCCTGTAGGTCACCCACTCGCTTAGGTTCTAAGTCATTTGTATTTGGCAGTGCGAGTGCACAGCAAAGGCATGAAATACTAATGTGAAGATTCATCACTCAGTCACGCAAGCATTTTTCAAGTTTCTTAAAAGTCCTCGACCAAGCGACTAAGAGATCATTCAATGCCTCGCTCACTCGCTGATGCTTTGAGGTGATGAAATATCAACTCGCGAGTATGCGATGAGTTAAAAAGGGAAAGACATCACTCACTCGCCAATCAAAAAAGCATCAATGGATAAGGAGCTTCAGCTCTTTGTGTCAAAACATAGTGTGGAAGAGCCAATCCAAAGATGGACCTCAGTGTGGGATAGTGGGTTTGTCAATTCCTCATTTGTATGTTTTTGCAATTGGATTGTAGATCAAATTTTTGATTTGTTGGGAGCAGACAGGCACAGGCTGACATTTGAAGTTAGAAATTTTTTGAGACCATGGGAGTATGTCACTAATTGGTCCATCTCCCACAATTGGGATGGTTTCTTCTTGTTCAACTACATAACTATTATCAGAGTATATGGCTACACTCAGCCTCTTCATATTCTCCCCAAATTTGTTCCTCCCAGGATTGCTTTCTTAGAATTTGTCTGGTAGATTACATGGGTAGACAAGGAATTTCTGGAGGGGCACAAGAAGGGAACCTTCATCCCCAGATTATGGATGGGTTTTGATTTCACTATTGGAAAGAAAATG
>MU224484.1:2167937-2180598 GCA_018584345.1 Thuja plicata
CACCTGAATGTCACCTTGTTAGAGGATTTATACAAATGATTGTTAGGTCAACCTTGTTAAAGGATTTAACTGATACAATGGTTAGAAAGTAATCAACAGTTGTGATCTGATACATACAAATTACTTTAAAAATTCAGATCCAATTACAGCTCTGATGTTAACTTATTGGATATCCTGCACTGTCATTTCAACCTTCTGATCTTCTTGGAAATCCGTCAAGCAATCACACATGCAACTTTCTGCTTCTATATTCAGCCTTCTCTGCTAGATCATGCCAAATAGTAAATCAACTATGAAAACCTCTTGCATACACATCCACTCATCCACACATAATGAATAACCCCTTGAGGTTATCATATACCTCTCTGTCTAGGTCAGATAAATCTTTTTCCGCTTAAACAAGATCGTAGATCTTAGGTTAGGTCAGATCCAACGGATCATTCCATCTTTGCATTACATTTACTTCTCCAAAGTAGTCTCTAATTAAATCTTGAAACCATGCATTAATTACGGTTACCCATATATTAAATGACATGGATCAATATTTAATTAACATTACATATCCCAATAAAATTAACTAAGTTGGCCAGAGATCTCAAATATCATCATTAATCCAATTACTGTAAGTCGGCAACATCACTGTTTCCACTCGGTAATTTCATTGGTCCTCGGCATTGAACAACTATTCTCGGCAGAAGAAACTTTGCTCGGCACAAACCAAACTTTGCTCAGCATAAGAAAATTTGCTTGATATAAGCAACTTTGCTCGCACAAAATAGCCAAAAAAACTATCTTTGAAAGATAAACAACTAATTACTTTTCTAGAGTGCCAACTGATCAAGTACCCTTTTATTTGCCTTAACTCAACCATTCAATTGGTCTTCTTGTTAAATATTCTTCATCAACAATAGATATGGTACTCAAATAGATAACGATAGTCTCACCAGTTAAGGTTTGACAGCAATAACAAAATAACAATTGCTTACATTGTCACTTTCCAATAGTAGCATCTGTGCAAGATAGTCATCTGAACACCCTACATATGTAACATCTGGAAGGTCCTAACCAATTACAACCATCTCCTTGATAACATATTGTGAAGTCTCATATACTAACTGAGTACCCCATAGTGGCTCCTTGTCATGAATTTGGGCATACACTGATAAGTCCTGGAACCTGTCCTGCACATGGCCATACTATCGCAAGACCTGAGTAACCAAGAAATTCTCTACTATGTACTTGGTTTGGCCAATCAAGTATCTACTCTAAAAAAAATAAGCCATATGTCACCTATTTGAGACTCACTCCTCACAGTCAAGGTATAGTCACCAGACAACTACTGTCGTATCATTGAATAACTGGCGCCAATACTCTACCTTTCTTAAATGGGGCTACTGACTCTAGCCTAAATAAATGTATACATATGGCTGCTAATTTAAGAATTGCCTTTGAACTATCGGTCGTGTAACAGGGATATGCTCCCAGACCTAGATATGTAACACAAGGATACCGACAGTCATGCTGTGTGAATACTGGTAAACTATCTCATGCAACTCTCTACCAATATGGACCAGAATGCAGCTACCCCATACAAATATCCGAGAAGATACTACCATCTTCTCCAACATGTCAACCCAGCCAACCATGAGTCCATGTTGTCCTTTTTCAAGCATTACAATGCCTCCGATAAATATACCTAAATACATAGAAAGATGATCGTAATGATCTCACATGTAATCCCAAGTAAGGTATCGATGAGCTATCAAATCATATCCAAAGAACCATCGAGCCATGGCAATCATTGTAACCAAAGTCAACTCAAACTGTACCTCTCGGACCATCACATGAACTCAAAGAATGTGCCAAACATTCTTGGGTGTGATGATGATCTCATCGGTAGGGAGATGTAAGGTTTTGTGCTATGAGTGCTATCTCTTAGCCAAAGCAGTCAACAATCCCTGATTTACCTTGATGTTGGGTAAATCTCTTAGTAAAAGTAATCATGCTCGAGTGACTAGCTCTACCTCATCACCAGCCAAAGATCTAGACAAAGAAAGGACACGACTAGGGTATAGTCCTCAGAATGACACTATATCAAAAGGAAGTTGTTAGCTAAGTGTTTTTGATCATCAGACAGAGAAGAATAGTCAAAATTAGATGAAAATCAAGTCAAATACCAAAAACAACTATGTTCCTACGGGGTGCAATCCCTTTTAAGGGATGTGATCTGTGATTTTTGGGATGTGATGGGGGATTCGGGAAGTGATCCTATTTTTATAGGATGTGACGTGGGTTGTGGGGTATGAGCCTATTTTAACAGGACGTGATAAACTTGAAAATCCTATTTTCAATTACCAAATGCGAAGAAATTATAAAAACAAGAAATGATCCACAAAATACAAGATACGACACAGGAATTTGGTGAAAAATAGGATGCAATGTGGGATTAACCGAACGCGGTCCCAAATACTAGAAATGATGTAGAATGAAAATGGCTATAACTACTACCAAACTACATAAAAATGAAAATTAAAAATATGACAAGGCATGTTTTCAGGTACTTGCCAGCGGTGGGTAGTTAGCTGGATGCTGATGTCATCAAGCAAGCTTGAATCGATGCTTCTCAATGGGGACCACCATATTCTCCATAGAGCTCTCAAATTACTAAGGATAAATGTGAAAATGAATGCGTAAAAAGTGAATTTTGAGATATATATTTGACTTTTTGAGCTATTTAGGAGCTCCAAAACTCCTCCCAAACTACTGAAAGTCAATTTTGTTCTCTTTCTGATCCATCAGGAAAAAAATCAAATGCACAGATGATGATTTACACAACATAGTAAAAATTTTATGATAGTCACAAAAAATGCGGAATTGCTCCATATGTTCTGAAAATGATTCACAGGCTTTACGCAATCAATTTTCCAAGTTCTATATTATCAAATTGCACATTATTCGTCAAAATCTTGGTCCAACATCATTTTATCAGACTTAAAACTCACATTTTAACATGATTAACTTGGTAAAATTGTGTTTTCTCTTTACACACATTCATTTCTCCACTTCTTCTAATTGATTATTTCTCAATTCAATCGATTAGTTCAAGTGATATTTCATTCTAGAGAGGGATTTTTTTTTTCCTTCGATTTCGTTCTTGAGGGGGCATGATCACACTTAAATCAATCAAATTTTTTTCTCAAAATAACATTAAATTGACCTCATCATCAAAAGACTAAAGTCATGACAGTTCCTTGACTAAGTTGGGATGTTTGGATGGAAGGCTTCGGTTTTCACAAGTTGGATATCTTATGTCTACTTTTCTCAAATTCTTATTAAGCTCTTGGCAGCTTTGTACTGACCTTCATTCGACCAAGTTCGGAGTTGGTATTATCAATTCTCAGATGACAACCAAGTTCAAAATTGGTAGTTTTAAGATCTTTGTTTATTGACCTTTGTTCGATCAAGTTCAAATTCAATTATATTAGTCTTAGTTCAATCAAGTGTGAGACTGGTCTCATCAAACATTTCATTCAATCAAGTGCAAAATTCTCAAAATTTTTGAAGTCAACATCAAAACTTTCTTTGAACCAATGTGCTGTTCACACATCAATTCAAAGAGGGGAAAATGTAACCACCCTAATTTGGTCTTCTCTAACCATAGACCCTATTTTCCTTAAGTGTGATCATACACCTAATTATGTCAATACAATTCTTCAATTTATTGGCATAATTCATTTAAATCAAATTTAATCTCTTAAGTGATTTAATCTCTAAATTACATTAATTTCCTTAGCCAATTACATCAAATAAATTCAATTCAATCAAAAATAAATTAAAAACATGGGTAAAGTTATTAATAAAAAGGAATTAAATAAATCCTAATTACAACTCCATTTGCAAAAGGGAAAGTCAAATCCCTAACCAATGGGAGTTAAATCACTTGGGTCACCTCACATGGATCACCAAAGATTCAATCTCCACTTCTCTTCCACTTTCAATCCTAACCTCTCATTCACCAAATTCTTCTATAAATAGAATGAATTTTAAGTTCAATGGAGCCCTAATTCTCAATTGTTGAAAACAAACTTATGCTGCAAATATTCTTAGAAATCTTAAATGCATTTTAGCTCATTCTTTCATAGCATTGTTATAATATTTCATTTTGGAGCTTTAAAATGAACATTTCTTGAGCATTTATATTAAAAGCATTCAAATCTTCCATTCTAAGTTGTATATGTCACTAATTAATGCATAATCTGAGGGCAATTATATAATTCTTCACATCCTTCTTAGATAGGAAGCAATAAGTCAATTTTAGTAATCAATATGATTGCTAACTCTTATTTTTCACTAATATAATGACTTATTGAAGTGTTGTGTTGCAGAAAAGAGGTACACAAAATAACACACAGGTGTCACTAGATGCCTCTCCTACATTTTATTCTTGAGAAACAATTGGTACATGTGTATAACTTGACCCTTGATCTGTACTGGCTTGATATTTTGCATTAGGTATAGTAGCATTGGTATGAATGACATCTACCTCTTTATCATGACAAGAATCTTTGGATAGGGAATCCCACTCATATTCTCTGGAGTCATATTCACTCTCAGATTCTAACATGTGTACATGCTCATAAGAATCATGCCTAGAGCTTGAGCCAACTTCTTTCTCTTGATACCCTATTCCTAATTTTTCATCATTTGACCTCCAAGGAGGTTGGATAGGTTCTAGAAAGCCTTTATTTTTTATTCTTAAGGGTCCTCACCCCTTGTACCTCATCTTTTGCATTATTTTAAATCCCTTGCCATATTGATCAAATTGGATGGTGACATGTGGCACTCTTTCAATGGGATTATTTGAAGTATCCTCATCTTTATAAAGCCATTGTAAAACTTTGTTATCTTCCTTTTCAATGGCTGATTGGTCACTCTATCTTACAAAATAAGAGTTATATTTTTGAGGTGGATGAGAGTTTGAAGGTTTCCCATGTGTCTTTGGGGAATTTGGTAAATCAAATAGGGAAATAGAATATTCCCCCACTCCTTTTGAATTGATTCTACATTTTTTTTCAAATTTATGCATCATCTCACTCATCTTTTGATAGTTTTCCTTCTTGGTTTGTTCTCCTTCATCCTTAGAAGGTCTCAAAATTTTTTCCTTTGGTTTAGAAACTTTGATTGAATTTTCATTGGAACTTTGACCCTCATAACTAACTTTCTCTTTTCCCTTACTTAATGTAGTAGGTAAGTTAGTTTCATTAGGACTTGAAGTAGATGTAGCATTTAATGTTGAATTAGGAGCTTCCTCTTTAATTTCTTCAATTATGACACTAGGAATAACTCCTTCCCTATTATGTGGAATAAATAACTCATGAAGAGGTTTCACCATATTGAAATATTGAAAGGGATTTGATTCTCCTCCAATAGTTATTTCTTCACCCATGTACGGAAACTTGATACATTGATGATAGGTCGAGGGCACCGCTTGCATCTCATGAATCCATGGCCTTCCCAATAAAATATTATAAGTTAATTTCATGTCAAGGACTTGAGAAATGGTATCTTTCTTGATTGGACCCACTTGAATGGGAAAACCCACCATAGCTTTAGAAGATCTTTCTCCTCATCAAAATATTTTATAGTTATTTGTTTCTTGGGATCAATAGATGACTCGAATAACCCTAAATCTTTAACATTGATCAAGGTACAAATGTTTAGACTGGATCCTCCATCAATGAGGACTCTCTTAACATGGTGTTTTTGAATCAAAACCTCTATATGCAAGGGGATATTTTGAGGATGATTGATTGACATTTTATCTTGTTCTAAAAATGAAAAGAAATATGGTGAAACAAGATGTCCTGCCATGTTTTGAAACTTATCTTCCTCCAAGTTTATAGGAACATTATGTTGGAGATTTGTCTTTGTGCAAATAGTTGATTGTATGTTTGTCATTGATGACAACATATAGTAAACAAAAACATTTTGTATGTAATTCTATGTATGAACATGTTGGAGCCTTGCGCAGTTATTTTTATGTTGTAAACATATTCATTATTCTATGTTTGTACATGTAGATTCAGTTGTGTAGTTAACGTTGAGTTATGATGATATGTTTTCCAGTTACAGTTTCAGAAGATTATTTATTAAGAGTCTTCAGTAATTTTATTATTTCTTCAGTTGGGCCTATCTTTGGGATATGCATGTTTGTATTCATGTTTAGTTGAGATTTTAGAATGTTTGGTAAAGAGCACTTAACATGTTTCATCACACGAGTGAAGTTTGAGTTAATTTGGTGGAGTCAAATGTGTGAAGCGACACATCTACTCATCTTGAGTTGTGCAGTTCTAATTATGTTGTGTTCTTAGTTTATCCAACAAGGAAGTTGTTGAAGAGTTTCCTACAGCCAAGGTAATCTTATCTTTGGAAGAAGATACTTATAGTAGTTCATTTGTGATCACCAAGAAAGAGAAAAGAAAAAGATATCGAAAAAGAATAGAGTAGGATGTCTGATGTTTTGGGACAGTAAAGACACATCATTCATCAATTGAAGATCTATGTGAAGAAGTAGAGAGTTTATACAATTCACTAAAATTGATCAAGACAGCAGGTATACTTAAATAGGTCAATTATCAGATATAGTGTATATCTATTTTGCAGAAGGTTGCAGCCTTCATCATTTGAGCAGTGTGCTCTCAGATAGTGTCCTCACCCCTAATAGGGTTATTTTTAAAAGACTCCTAACAGGGTCTGACCTTTGACCAGGTCTCTGTACTTACTTCATTTTAAAGATCAACTCCTAACAGGGTTGTAATATCTTCTAACAAGGATCATTATACACTAGTACAGTTCTTTGTGGGTGCTAATTCCCACCGAGGTTTTTACCTATTTTGGGTTTCCCCATAACCAAAATTGTGGTGTTATTATTTGTATTATCTTATTGTATTTATGGTTAATGTTATTCTATACTTAATTGAATAAAGAATTGAATCTTGTAGATAACTGATTCAACCCCCCCCCCCTTCTTAGTTATCTCTTGGTACTATTCCTAACAATTGGTATTAGATCCAAGTGCCTTGGAGAGAAAGCTTAACATCTTAAGGTAGATCAGATGGCGTACTTCAAAAAAGAGAGTCCTAAGTTTTATGGAGAGAATTATCTTGAATAGAAGAATAAAATGATATAACACCTATAGTGTGTTGGTTTTGAGATCTATGAGGCCGCTACACAAGAAATTGATGTTCCTTCTTTCAAAGATCTTGCAGAAGAAGATTCTACTGTTAAACAAAAGGATGTATTCACCCAAAATGCAATTGCCAAAGAAGCCCTTATAAGTTCCTTATTTGACAGTGAATTTTTTGAGATTAAGAAAGCAGATAAAGCCTATTCAATATGGAAGTACCTAGAAGACATGTTTGAAGGAGAGATCAAACAAATAATGTGCATAGAAAGACATGGAAGAAGAGATAGAATAATTTAGAGATGCTACCTGAAGAAAACACCAGAGCTTACAATTAGAGGATTAATGAAGCAGTTTCAGGAATTAGAAATGATGGTGGAGAAATTTCAGAGGAAGACATAATGGATAAATTGGTGACTATAGTGACAAAAGATTATGAGAGAAAGATAAACATCTTAGATGAGACTATGCAATTTTCAAAATACTTCAAGAGAGAAACCTTGATCAGAAAAATTTCAGCATTTGAGATATCATGATTGAAGAAAGAACCTAAAATTGAAACAACCTTCAAAGCCTCAGTCCATGGTAAGAAATGTTTGAGAACTTCTACTAATTTTGATAAAGAAGAAGATGATAAAGAATTAGAAGAAATCATTTCTATGATCAGTAAGAAAGAAAGAAAAGGAAAAGGGAAATATGAAGGAAAGTTACCGTTCAAATTATTTTCATGTAACAAAGGTGGCCATTTTGCATCCAAGTTCCCTACAAGAGTCAAGAAGTTCAGAATAGATTACAAGCCTAAATATAAAAAGGAATGTTACCATGCTAAAGATGGAGTGACAAATGATGATACAGGAGAGGGGGAATATACAAAGGAATGCTACCATGCCCCAACTTCAAGAGTCCTGAAAATAAAATGCACACACATATGGATTCCTCTTGGAAGTAATAGTACTTATCAAAATAGAACCCAATTGTACTCCTTCCATCCAATTAGGTAAATAGTGCACAACTAATCCTCCTAATGTGGGAGGAGTGTTAGCTTAGAGCAATGAGAGATCATTCATTCTAGGAAAAAATGATCACTTACCTACTGGACCCTAGCCCTACCTTACACTATGTTGAAATGGATCCATAAAGATAAATCCCCTTGCACCCATCTTCACATCATTTCCAAAAGAGGGTGAGTTAATCCTAGGTATTTTCTGGTTTCACCTTCCCAGAACTAGGATTGTCACAAGCAACCCATCCATATAGTAAGCCCTATCCCCCATCATGGAGTCTCATCATGAGGGAATATACAACCAATTCTTTATCATATCTATATATGAAGATATAGGTGTAATTGCTACCATCATTAAAGGATCATCAAGGCCCACAACATGTACCAAAATTCACAAGAAAACTAAATTGTTCTCAACTTTTCATCACTATATTGCTTAAGAAAATGGATCATCACAATCCTAACTCATGTCTCGGGCAAGAAAAATCCCACTGAGCATGTATGCCTAAGATTAACTTCCAGATTTCAATGCTCGACCTATGCCAAATAAGATATGCAAGGTCATCAACTGGAGCAACATCTATGTACCAATTTAATTTATTTGTTTTTTTTTTATTCATTTTTTTAACACTGAAGGAGGTTGTTGGAACATCCAATAATCATGTCACTAGAGTCCTCCTTTCATGATACATACTTCCCAAAATCACATAATGGGGTATGGACACTCATTCATGGCCAAATTTAATTCATATTTTTGGCATAGCTTGTGCCACCATGCATTAACATTATTATCGGTTGGTACTCCATTTTAAATTAAAAAGAATTTCCAACCCTATTACACCTTTAAAATAGAGTTGATACTTCATCCTCACAAATTTGGTGTTACCCAACAAGACAAAAAAATACATTCTCCTTGGTTTTCTCCTTATACGCACTATCAATGGCCCACATTGAGCATGGTAGAGTCACAAAACATAGGACTAGTCATAATAAGAAAACATTTAGAATAGTCACCATGATAAAATAAAATAAAATAAAAAGTAAACCCTAAAAGGGGAAATTTAATAATTTCAATAGTAAATTTTCAAAATGAGATCATTTCAACAATAAATCAAAAGTGACAACCATCATAAGAATTAGACACAAAAATTGGTGAATGATTCCAATTAAAATAAATACCCATAAGATTCTAGCCCACACAACAAGTGGAAAGTTCCACTAAGAAAATAAAAAAAATTGAGAAAATCATTCACAGAGCAATGCAACTGAAATCAAACACATAAGATGGAGTATCCACCAAGGATATGAGGGTAACACTACTTAGTAACCTCAAGGCACATACCCAATACTCACCTATCAAGTAGCGTACCCCACCTTCGCATTACTATACTTTTGATAACTGAAGAAATATAAGGGCCAATACAGGTTTCCTTTAACTTGGACACACATGCATTACTTTCCATAAGGCGGGCTATTAACATCTCAACCCCATGTCAAATAATCATCACAAGGTTAGAACATAAATTATGAACTCTCTCAGAGGAGGGGTGTTTACTGATCTTACAAAAAGGCTGACAAAAAATCATCGACGTTCTTCCCATCACTAGGGTACAACTTACTATACAAGCCCCGAATTGGCTTCAACAGTTTTGACACCATGCAAAACTTCCATGGTTTTGGTAGAAAAATCTATTCCACAAAAAGAAGATAGTTTTTACTTACACAAGGGCCTTATTGCACTTATTGCATGGTAAAAGAGGTCACAAGGAATAGATTCTAAGCACCCCTAATGCCACAAATAGTAGTAACCCATCAAGATGTCACATATTTGCAGTGTTAACACATCCTTTCCGCTACCAAGCACTACGGGGACAATAATCTCTAACCCCTGGTGACCTTCCACCATAGGGAGACACTTATCCATCATGGATAGGCATCTCTTTCTAGTATTTCCTAAAGTGTACACACATCACTCTTTAAGCGGAAAGCATAATGATGCTGAAATTTAAGGTGCCCAAGTACAACTTGGTTTTTCCTTATACCACTTACACTTATTACGATCATGAAGTAGGTGAAATTCAATACACCCCATTAAGATTTAAATCATTATTCCCCCTATCCATGCGATGATACCATTAAACTAAACTAACCGTGCACAGACACATAAAAAAGAAATCCACTCGTATACTTCTAAACACTACAATCGACAAGGGGTCCGCGCACACACACACACACACACACACACACATATATATATGTGTGTGTGTATGTATGTATGTATATACAAACCATCAATCTAAAACATATGGCATCACTACCCCAATTATTGGCACATTCAAAATTGTTCACTAAACTCTCAAATACCTATAGAAATACAATAACCTGATAGACGAAGGGACTTGGAAGGGTTGCTCACATCGGGGAATCATCCATCCCAAGAAGGTGCTACTTATTCCAATCCTAAATGAGACCCAAATTTTTTCACAATAGGGCACCCGACTTAATAGATTATCTAAATATCACCATATTGTACAATGTGGCCATTCACATCTTCAACATTTTATGTTCGAGGAACATAGCAGCGCGATCCCAACATATGAAATATCTGTAAATTATATGTCTTGGAAGTGTTGTCTCAAAAATCTGGGATGTGGATAGAAGTCTATTCGAGAGGGGTCCTTGATCCCTTCCGGAACCTCTTCTTCTTGCCTTGCACCCCCACATGTCACGTGGACACGTCCTCATTCTCATTTACTTTCTGCAGCTAAGTAACGTAACTAGGGGTTTCCTACCCAAGAAGAATATCATCCTAGGTCAAGCGTAACAGTTTGCAAGGTTCCTAGTTTTGAACCTCGCTCTAATACCATAAATGTCATGCCCAAAAGGACGTCCAAAAACAAAACTTTTTTTTTAAAGCATAGCAATATGGAGATGAATGCAGAAGGTAGCTTTGCCAATTTTTCACTAAATAGGCTACTGAGTTAACTTGGTTAAAGAATAGTTCAATTTTAGAGGTTAAGTGCAATTGTTGATATTAGGGTTAAGGGGAATCATGACTAAATTCAACATCCCTTAACCCATTCAATGAAGTAGGTTTAACTGAGTTTCCAGTTTAATATGATTGAACACCTAATCCGATCTTACTCAAATCAAATATGTGAAGGGAATATAATTAATGATATAATAGAATTGTTATCCATCTCAAAGTTTTAAGTCTTCATTAGGATTGATGTCAAGGGATCATGTAACTACATTAACGTAGTTGAAATCCTTATTTAAATTCAGTTTTAAATACTCATTTAATAGAGTTTGAAGGTGAAAGGATTAATTAATTAATTATTTTTAATAGGTTAAAAATTACACACCTGATAAAATTCCACGTACCAATAAAATGTAATAAAATCTAAACATCTTTGATAAATTTGACTTTATTAAATTTTCTAATGTTTATTTAAATACTTCGTTAAATTCAATAGTAATTATTGTGACAATATCGTTCAACTTTTAATTATATTTACTAACTAAATTTAAATTTAACTTAATCGTATTTAACTATATAATCTCTTAACAATAACAGTTTACAAAATCTTCTAAACATTTAAATACATATACATGTATTTTTTTAAAAACTTAATTAATTTAATTTAATTTAACTACATAAGTTCCTTTAAATATATATTTATATGTTTATTTTACGTTACGTTGAACCATCTAATTCTTATTTAATGGGGGTGTATTAGTAGATTAGATTTATTAAAAATCCTTATTTAATATCCCTTAATTAAAACACTTTACCAAAACAAGTCTCTAATTAAATTCCTACAATAATCACGTAAACAAAATCATCTATATGCACTATTGATCATTTAAATACATTTACAAATGTTTTATTAAATACTTAATTTAATTTGGAGTTCATAAATTCCTAATAATATCCATTTAAAAATGCAATAAATTATTCGTTAAAATTACTTTTAAAAGTGCCTAGTTTAAATAACTATATTTAAAAATTTACTTTAAATTCCACATATAATAAGCTAAAATATTTAATCCATTATATTAAATAACAACCCTAAGTTTCCCCTTTTTACTTATCTAGCCCATTAAATTATTAAAACATAATTCTCTAGTTAGATAAAAATAACCATTTAATAAATTGAAAAGTTAAAACAAAAGGGGGATTACAATTCCAACCAAATAATTCCAAACCAAATAAAATAAAACAATAATAAATATTCCATTCACTAGCACAACCCTAACCCTAATTTTGAAATTAGGGTTAAGGGGCAAAATTACAACTCAAAAGTGAAGTCTATTTTACATTTTTATTTTTCTCCCTTTTATGCTTCGTCTCTCAAGAAACCATAGTGCTAAGTTTTTTTTTGTTCTCTATAATGACTTTTTAGTTGCAGATTTGAAGGCAATGAAAGCCATGAAACAATAAGTGAGATGCTGATAAATCTTCATATATATAT
>MU224484.1:2180648-2215415 GCA_018584345.1 Thuja plicata
AAACTTTATTATAGTAATTTTTTTTGTTAATACCGAAACCCTACCCATATTTTTGTTCCAGGTTTTTATAACGAAAAAGGTGTTGCAAGATTTGTTCATTTTAACCTCCTATATGTTGCAACGGGGTTGTATTTCATTTTGAATACATCCTGTGTGTGAATATCTTAGGGTGGGCAGATAAGGGGGTGGTCGGATGCTGTGGCGAGCCGCGGCTGCCCACGCACCACAGTCGTAACAGTCTATGACTATGGTCACCGTGAGGGAGGCCAAGATCCCCTTCCCACCATCTTCCCTTAGGGAAGAGCGGTGGTTGTGGGGGAGTGGTCTCCTTGCCGCTTCCGAGGGAAATGGTAGCCAGATTTTTTTTATTTTTTTTTGAATGAACACGCGCTCATAAATTTCATTTCTTATTTAAAACAAAACTTGCGTTTAATGGGTTTATTTTTTCGAAAGGCAATAATATATATATATATATATCATAGCAAGAATATAAGAAGGCAGATTTATTAAAATGTCTGATTATATATAAATGAGAAGCATTAATCTTAATGCAACATCAATTTAAAATCAAATAAATATGCATATATGTATATGTAAGAGAAACTTTTACATATACATATATAGATATTTATTCATAAGTTTCTACATATGCTATGTATCATTTTATTTCAAAATAAAAAAGATCAAAGGGAAAATGCTAAACATTAATATGCCCTAAATGTTAAAGGAGTCTTGCACATTTGCTTTCTATTTTGTTCCTAATAACTCAACAATTAGGAACTGCAAAGAAAATAAACTCCTTCTCTATTAAAAACCTTCAAGATGCATAAAATGACTACAACCTTTCAAGGCACAATCTTTTCTTTCTATACATAATGAACATTTTAATACATCTTTAAAGGATTTTCTTCTATTTCTCCTAGGAACTAACATGGTTCTCCATTCACATAATAAAATTAGAAGAAACATTATCGACATAGGCTTTTACATTTATAAAAGGAGTAGACCAAGAATTTCCCTTTTCCAAGCTATACCTTCATTCTTCAAGAGCCCAAAATGCAACCAAAAATCTGCAAAAGAGAGAGTTTGTAAAGACCATGGGAGCTCTTGGCCTCTCATCCTAGGTCTCTAAGACACCACCCCCGATCTTGGGGAAACAAGAAAGGATTGGGTTACAAACACACCACACAACACATAAAAAAATGCTCTAAACAAAGAACTCCCAACCCAAGGTTGTTTCACAATAGGTCACCTTGGACCCGTAAAGAGGGGTGAAGGTGGAAAATGAACCAAATAGGAGATGCCATAATACATAATATACCAATATGAAATTCCTTCACAAGGCTCATGAAATAAAAAAAAACCTCCATTCCTTCTCACAAAACTTTCTCCCCTTATCACCCCCATATTATAGAACAAAAAAAATGTCACATGGAGCCCATACATCCATGCATTATCCCTCTTCTCCATGAGAAAAGACTCTACACTAAGAGGTATTCCCAAGACCCTTTACCCACAAGTCTCTCTTCCCTCCCAAGGGTGAGTCTAGCCTTTCACACCCAAAACATCACAAACACAAAGCAAAAATAAAGATATCACAATGAATCCACTACACAAGCATACATGTAACAACAAGATAACCATACTTCAATGGAAATGCATAAACACATAAAATTCTCATAGCTTAAAAGCACTAAACTTTCTCCAAGCTATGGAAAAATGAGGTTGAAGATGATCTTTTCCCTTCCTTATTCTTTTCCTTCTCTTGGTCCAATCTCCCAAGTCTCACTATCTTAACTAGAAGTCTCCAAGTTTGGAGAGTGGGAAATCAACCCAACTTTCCTCCAAACTTCCACTAAAAGGGGTCTCCTCACCAACTCCCCACTTACCAAACATAATGAGAGATGACTTGGGTGACCTTCCCTTCCACCTTATCTCTTCTCATAAATGAGATGAAAACCAAAGTTGTGGAGAAGATGATGGTATTGTCTCTCTTCAATTTTCTCCACTTTTGAAAAAGGGTACTTTTGGAAGGCCATAAATGAGTTTTGGACAAATTTTTTGTCAAAAATTAACTCCTAACCCATAGTACACCTATAGGACTACCTAATTTTAACCCTAACTACCCCCTTGTGCTCATTTTAACCCCTATAAAACCCCCTAAGAGTTAACCCACGAAATTACATGATGGGACTCAAGGTTTCACTTCACAAACAATAAACCCTACAAGGGAGAACTACATGGTGACTCTATGGTAAGTGTCTAATCTCTCATAACTCTCATTGGCATTCCAACTCACATGTACAAGTGTCAATTGACACTATAAAATCACATCACATTTACATAACACTTGGCATGCCTAGTTGGAATTACATGTATGAACAAATTACAATAACATACATGCGATATTTACGTTTACTAAATAAATCACAAAATAATGAGGTTAAATCTCTCTATAGATTTAACCTTGTCTTT
This sequence comes from Thuja plicata, assembly GCA_018584345.1. Taxonomy (NCBI): domain Eukaryota; kingdom Viridiplantae; phylum Streptophyta; class Pinopsida; order Cupressales; family Cupressaceae; genus Thuja; species Thuja plicata. The sequence continues at coordinate 2,183,124 of MU224484.1, forward strand.
TCACTAAATTTCACATTAATTCATTCTTGTTTCTCTGATTTTAAGTCCATGGTCAATTCACCTGGACACTTGATCAAAGCATCAATAGCTCAAGGAAGAAATAATACGTATAACAATCAAATTAATATATTCAAGTCATTTATAATGGAAACTAGTATCTCATAAGCTTCATCATGAATTAAAAAATTATTTGCATAATCAGGTCTTCCACAAGCATATACATGTTCACACTCAAAATTATTAAATCACATCATCCTATAACATTTACAATTCTATTGTCAAAAGAACATTTACATAATTTAGTCATCAAGTATAAATTCAATTAACATCAAAATTCACCACAAAGAACAATTATAATATCAAAACATATGATTCAGAATTCAATCTTTCTACTATAACATAACATCCAGATTAGTCAATCATGAGCATATAAAATTTTATCCTAGCATCATCAAAATGTAAACATCATCACATAGTATCTAATGGTCTGAAATCATTTTCCAATAAGTCGATGCATCAAAATAATGTATCATCATGATAATCAAAGTTTGAAAATGTCAGTTATGTTATGATGGCTTGGGGTAGGATCTCACAATAACAGTATCAAAATATCATCTTAACTAGTCATATCATAACATAACAGGATCTCACAACACATCTCAAGTATCAGGCAGGTCATATAAATCAAGTAGACAAGAGATCACCCGGAGGGTACCATCTCACACGAGTTCAACATAGACATGAATACAAAAATAATTTCCCTCCCCATCCTTTAGGATGTCAAACATAGAAGGGAAACAAGGGAGGCTCTACAAAATAATTAGTAGGATGAATAAAACCATCATCAAGAAGATTTTCAATTTCCCTCTTAACAAGTAAATCAACCTTATGATTCATCTTTGTAATATTTTTATTTATAGGTTTAGCATGAGGTGTTAAGATAATGTTACATGAGTGATGATTTCAGAATCTATTCATGACATATCAAAGTAAGTACAAGCAGATATATCTTGAAATTCAAGGAGGTAAGAAGAAATTTCTTGTTGTTAATCTTTATCTAGACATTTTCCAATTTTTATGACCTTTTATTTATTGTAGGGATCTATTTGTGCATAAATGACTTTGTTGAGGTACATTCATAGGAAAATGGAACTCATGCATCTTGTTGTTATTATTCTCTTCCCCAAACTAATATTTTTTATTTAAATAATAGGTAAAGCCATGATTATGATGATAGTAAGGAAGATGATCATAGGATCCTAAGAACTAAGCCAAAGAGTTGTCTATACCAAAAGTATCATGAGGAGGTATAATAGAAGGATAATAAACATCTATAAGATGAGGATTTACAAGAGAAAGAGGTTCAAAATAAAATATAACATTTGCATTGAAAGAATTTTTTTGAGACTTCTTACATGGTTTAAAAGGATTATATCCAAGGCTGAGTGCATGTTCATTATCGTCATTTCCTAAAGGAACTTTAATTCCTTGTTCATGAACATTGCATGCATTACTAATAAAACCATTTTTAGCTAATAGATAATAAATAGGTCCATAACGAGAAGTCATATCAGAAAGAGATAACAAAGCCTCATGGGTCATTATGTCATAAAAATATTTTTTCCTAAGATCTCAAGAGATTCATTAGAAGTTGAAGCTACAACAAAGTTATTACTAAGATATTTTGGAAGAGATGTAGTTTTATTAGATTCAGAAAGAGGTTGAATTTTATTAGATTCAGTTGAAGAAATCTTTTACTCCCCTATAAAAGAGGGTGTAAAATCTAAAGATCCCCAAACAAAATCTAGAATGATACTCTAAAGAGAAGGGGAATCTTGAGAAGAAGGAATTTTCTCTTGTTGAATCCGAGTAGGAATAGATTTTAATTTAGATTCCGTATGTAAGAAATTATGTAACTTATCATCAACAATAAGGGTATACATGGTGTTATTATAGATAAACTTCAATTTGAGATGAAGTGTCGATGGTACAACTTGTATAGCATGTAACAATGGTCAACCCAAGAAGATATTATAAGTAAGAGGGATATGAATGACATGAGTATGAGTAGAAAGTGTAACTAGATCAACTTTAAAAAGTAAGGTAATAATACCCATATTTTTTTTAGCCACATTTTTAAAGCCGCGAATAGGAATAGAATCAGGTTTGATTAAAGAAATACTTTCATTTATCTTATGCAAAAGATCGATGTTATAAACATTAAGATCAAATCCATTATTAATTAAATTTCTTTGAATAAGGTTACCATTAATAGGTACATAAACCATAAGGGAATCATGTTGATCTTGGATCTCCTTAGAAGGAAACTCATCTTGAGTACATGCAATGTTAGCTTGAGTATTAGTTGCATTCATACAATCCAATAAAGAAGAAACATTGTTTTTCTTAGGAGATGGAATAAATAGGCTGGTTAATGCTTGTTTTAAAGCTTCATGACAAGTAGGGGGAGTTTGAAGAGGTTCCCAAAGAGATATCTTGGAAAGAGTATCACATAATTTTTCTACTAAACCATGTTCCTTTCCAAGATTTTTGAGATAAATGGTGTTGGAGGAAGCATAGGTTAAGAAGTAGCAAGAGGATTAGGCACAAACATATTAGTGGGTTTGATATGTATGGGTCATTTCTTGGAAGTTCTTAACAAACTCCAAAGGACTTCTTTGTTTTCCCTTCATGGTTATCATTGACTTATTAGGATTTTGAAAAGAAGTTTGATCACTAAAACCTTTAACAATAATGAAAGGAGTATTTATTGGTTGAGGATTATCTTGAGAAATATGAACAACTACCGGTGGTTTTGCAACATTGTTATTATAGGTATTCACATGTATCATATGAATCAACCTCTGGAAAAAGGATGGTTTAGGAGTGGTAGAGGAAGAATGAAGAGATATGAAGTCATCAAGGGATTCATCTAAAATATCAAAGTCATCACTACTAAACAACTCATCAAAGGCTCTAAAGTCTTGTTAAAAGAAATCAGACATTATAAAAAGAAATTAAATTTAATAAACTATCTACCACACTATTACCAAAGGATTTAAAATCCTTTGGTAATCCTTTCATCTACCTATTAGATTAAAAATTATTTTGTATTTAAATATTTAACTCTTTAAACAATTAAATATTATCATACTATGCAAAATAATTAAATAGTTGGTTAAGTGTGGGTGAAAATAAGTTACATTTTTCTCATTCATTTGAATTAATTCTTTCAAGAATTAATTATTGTAAGATTCTCGTGAAAGTGAAACAGAGTTATAAGTGGGGAAATTTAAATTAATAAGGGGAGAAAATATTGGAAAAGAAAGTTTGGTGAAAAGGAGTTATGGGTAGTTACCAACTACTTGGGTGTGAGTTCTTTAAAAGGGGAATGATTTTATTGTAAAGGGGTTCCTTTCTTCCGGGAAATTTTTGTAACCAAATTTCAAGGTCTGTGTTCAAGAGTAAAGAATTAGTGGAATTGATTTTTCATTTTTCAATAGATTAATATTTATCTTCCTCCTCATGAATTTATTTCTTTCAGTAGTCTATGTGCTATGGAAGAGAAAGTGATCTGTGCATCACCATTTTAGAGGGATATTGATAGTCTATGCTATTAATATTTTTGCAATTGTTTATTTGTAGATTTCAAAGGATATATAGTCTGTATGCCAGATATATTCTCATTTATTTTACGTACAAGAATTTATTCCACTATTTTGTACCTCTATACAGATTATTAATGGAATTTATTCTATTGATAATTAGTTGTACTTTATTTTGGTTATAAATATCTATTTAATGGAGGGGAAGAATTATTTCAAAGATTAAAAAATCATGGTTTGAGGGAGCTGCCCCTTTTTGAAGCAGAGGAAAATCATCCTTTTCATGATGATTTATCCAATGTTGCAGTGTTTTTTTGTTGTCGATTGGGATAATTTATAAGAAAAGAATAGTGACAAAACTATTTGCTCACAATTTTTGGCAACTCTACTCGGGATCAAAGTGTCTGTTGCATTCAATTTTCAAACATTTTAATGTACCTTCCCTAGGATGAAGGTTAGCATCTATGCTAAATATGAATACCAGAAAGGATTTATAAGATATCCAGAGGTACTAAAAGATTGGGTTCCAACAAGAAAAAGATTATAAAATGAATATCCCACTCTTTATACCATCATTTGAGGAGAATCTAATCATTAAAGTTGAGGAGATTTATTAAAAGAAGTACAATTCTTGAAATATTTCTATGGTGTTGTACCAGTCTCAGAAAGAAAGAAATCTCCACCAAAAGACTTGAAAAAGGAAGAAGAAAACGATCGTAGTAATTTTCAGCCTTACGAAATTGTCATCTCAGATGTAACTTTGAGAGAATCAATGCAACAATTTGAACACTCACAAAATCAAGATTTTCAAGGTATAACTATAATTGTTCATGTTTCAACTATCTTTGTGATGGATGATACAAATATGAAAATTTTTGATTCTCAAATCCTTTATGAAAAGAATATGCAACTCATATATTCTCTTGTGAAAAAAGAACAGTATTCATGGGAGAAATATTGAATATATGTATTTATTTTTCCATCTACATCTTATCCACCTCCCATGACTAGGATGAATATTACGTTGTTGATTACATTTTTGCAAAATTTACCTCATTTTGGCCAAAAGGTTATTAAGAAAGGATCATACTTTTCCTAGCCTATAAACGGTCATATTTAGCCTTCTTCCTTTTATCCTTTCATTGTAAATTGTAGTGCCCACCCATAATTTACTTTTCAATATTGATGCCAGAATCTTTTGGCTGTTTTCATGGTGATTAGGTATATGTTATGATGATTTTACTGACCCCATACTTTCATGTGTATGGTTAGTGTATATGTTTTATATTTTTGTGTAGCGTGTCTATCTTACAATTTTGTATGATGTGTTTGATGTGGTAGAGGACGGAGACATAGTTACATGCATTGCGGGATCCACAGGATCGACTGATCCCTATCATTATCTGTTCTTTATACCATGTACATGCTCGACTTTGTGATGTAGGTTTGCAAGTATCAGACATTGACTTCCTTGAATTGCCAAGATGAGCGTTCCCTATCACACTATCTCAATGGTAAGAGAGAGGAGATAACATTCCAGCCTAAATCCTAGCATAAACCTTCATTTGTCCTGAAATAGTGGACACGTATCTAGTTGACTACCTTCTCCAAATTTGTCGAGGTGACATGAATTCGTGAACCCTTGTTTGAGCATGCTTATGTTGTTGCATCTTTTATGCATTTTGATTTGGTCAAATTTCAGTATGCATGCATGAAGGTCAATGTGGCATTTTGTCATGATGTAATTAAAAGAGTAATTAAAGGTTAATTATAAAGTTTAAATAATTGAACCTTATAAGAATAATAAAATATTAAATATACAGATATTTAATTAATAGGGATTAATTAAATACCTGTATTTATTAAAAGGGATTTAATTAAAAGTCTAAAGATAAAGTTTGAAGATTTAATTAAATATTACCTCTCTAAATGGAAATTAAAAGGCATATTTAATATAAATAAATTATTAATATGTTATAAACATTATTCCTAATTAAAAATAATAATATGTCATGTAACTGCATTTAAATAATAATAATAAATTGAATTTTAATTCTAAATAAAATTTGAGTTTTGTGGAGAATTAATTATTTAATTAAAAAAATAAAAAATAAAAAAGAAAGAAAATAAAAAAAAGAGAAGAAAAGATATGTGTGTGTGTGTGTGTATAATACTTAATTTGGGATAAAAAATAATAATAATAATAATATTTATTTATTTAATATTAAAAGAACAAAGAGAAAGGAAATTGTGGATTTCTTTCATTAAAAAAAAGAAAAGTAAATTGATTTTATTTAAAAAAAATAAGAAGAAAAACAAAGAAAACAACTCTTTTATCTTTTTTTTAGGGTTAAGTTTTTTAGGAAGTTGTCTTAGAAACCCTAGTTGAATATTTTTTTATTTATTAGAGGATTTTTACCATTTGAAGGACACAGAGATTTTTTAGAACGCAAGTTTTAGGAGATAGGATTACAGGTTTTGCATCGAGATTTTGAAGTTAAATAATATATTGTTAAACCTTGGGAGTGAAGTCATCTTCTTCTTCTTCTTCTTCTTCTTCTTCTTATTAGCAAGTCTACATTGCGTTTTCAAGGTAGGAGTTTCTAAGTCTTTTTGCAGTTTCTGTTGGAAAGATTGTTTTCTCCGTGCTTTCTTAATTGTGATTTGATTTTGAGTTAAGGTTATTTTGATTTCTAAAAACTTATATAGATGATTATGGTGTTCTTGTGAGTTATGCTTATGGCATGTTTGGTATTCTATGAGAATTTGTATGGAAACCCTAGGAGAGAATGATTTATAAAGGATACATTTATGTTGTATATCCATTAAGATTTTACCAAATTATAAAAATTTAGTTGCATTAGTTTCAAAGATATGGAGGATTCCTTGATTATGAACTATGTGTATTATAGACACCCAGGTATGTAAGGATATGAGTTTGAAAACATATGCTGTTGGATTAGAGTTGTGAAGAGTTGGGGTAGGGAATAATTTTCATTTTAGATGTAATCTTAAACATATAAAGAAACTTTAAGATACCCATGTGAGTTTTATTTAACATCTATCAAATTTAAATAGGGTTCCCTTGTACAGAAAGGGTCAAATGTTGGTTGTTATAGTGAAATTAGGCCTATTTGAGCTTGATTTTTCAATTGGAGCCTGACAAACATTCATCTATAACTTTTTAAAATTACATAATTAGAAAAATCGCTTTAAGGCCATTTTAAATAACACTTTTGTGAATCTTTTCTCTGAGTTTTATAACGATCCAACGGTTCAAAACAAAGTTATGGTCTTTTTACCAAACTAGTAACCTTCATTCCCAAACAGGGTTGTTACAGAGATTTATTTTTTACACCATTTAAATGACCTTATCTTTAGGACTGGAAATAATAAAAATTATTTTAAATTAAATTATATTTCCATATATATAAGTTTCAGATCCGTATCATTTCATATGAGATTATACCATTCAAATTACCGACTGATCTGCATAGATGAAATACACAAAAACTCACTATTACAAACTTAAAATTATAAATAAATCTTATTAATTAAAAACTAATAAATTTTAAAGTTATTAAATAATGAATATGATCTAATCAATTTATAATTTAATTTTAAAGATCATAGAGATTCACTAAAATACCATATATGTTCCATGTGCGTACTTTATGTTATTAACTAAGTCATTTATGACTTAAGAGTATTTTAATAAATATAATGATGTTATATAAATGGAGTTAAATAATATGTCAAATGTATGCATGCCTTCTTTCATATGATCTTGGTGTTGTTAAGTGTTAGTGTGGGTAGGTTGTTACCCTAGGTGGGTTTTGTCTTCAGACTAGTACTATCTTATGATTTTATGGCTTTTTTCTCTTTGGGTTTCATATTATGGAAAGTTCATAACCTATTTATGTCATGAATGGTTCATGTGTTATCTTGGGTACATCTATGAATGATGTCATGCGTTCCTTGAGTCCTTAATCTTTATATTATTTTACCATAAGAGGTGACAACCAATATTGTGTTGAGTTGCATTTTTTTTACTTGGTCAGCTTGTTTCTTCTACTATGATTGTTTAATGTTTTGAGTGATGATATTTTTTTATTATGATTACTCCATGTTGGAGATAGATGATTTTGATGCTATTGAGGATCATTATTTTGGTGATATGAGGTTTAGGAAATTTGGTAATTTTTTATTGAGATATTCATTATGAGATGGATGACTTATTGAGATGTCCATTATGGGATGGACAATCTGGATCCTTGCATAGGATGTATTATTATTTATTATGATCTAGCATTTACATTGATGAATTTCATGATTTAATTCTTTGCAAGATGTATTTTATGGTTTTGGATTTATCTTCTTTTGGTCTTGTGGATGGGAGCATTAGGGCAGGTTGTCTAGGAGTATAGAGGGGAAGTGGCTTGTAATGGGGGCCAGGGCCCTAAGAGGCTACTAGGGTAACTCATTGTAAGTTACCTAATAAGTGATAACTTGATGAAATTAATTGAGATAAAATATTAATAAGATAAATATGTGTCTTTCCCATGCCTTGAGTGCTAGTACAGGCTAAGGATGGGAGTGGGAGAAGATGCTTGACCATGGTCTTGCATGGTTAGAATCCTTGTTTGTATGAAAGGATTACCGAGCCACATAGAGTCACTTGGGGGCCAAGGTCCAGATTTGCTACTAGGGTAACTCAAGGGTAGACTTATGTGATGACACTTCCCTATATGTGTTCTAGGTTCCTATGTGAGTATTTGGTGCGCTTTCTTTATCTCTTGACCTTTCATACTTTTAACCTTCAAATATTCTTAGTACCTTTTTATCCGATGTAAATTTCCATTAATCTTTCTTTTTTGGTTATTTCCTCTGTGTGTGGGCCTGATGTTATCTCCTCAGCATGGTGGGAGTGGACCTTTGGTTCCACATGGTTGGGTGGTAGTGATTCTTATTACCGTTGAGGTCTGATGTTCGTGACTTTTTCTTGGATGATTCTTGTTGTAGTTGTACCTTCTTGTTTTTCATTATTGGAGACTTTCTCTTATCTTTTTTATGTTGTTTACTTGTATCATTGTATCAATTGTGACATTCTTGGATTATTATATTGTACTTCATATTGAGTTTTGTTACATACCATGTGACTTGTGTAGTGGATGTTGGTTTATTATGTATACCTTATGATATTAGTTGTATCTAGATTTCATTTATGAGATTGTGTTCTTACTATTCATTTGCATTATATGAAGATTGTATATTGTATATTTTATTTAGTAGATTAGTTAACTTACATAATTCTATGTTATAGAACCCTCAGGATTTGTAATGTATAACTAAGTTACATTTATGAGTATGCATTTTCTTATGTTATATTGCTTCCGCATTGTTACTCATTATCAATTGTAAAATCTTTAAAATAAAAATCATTTTTTAATTTCTCTTGGGTTCCCTGGTGGGGCATTACACTTAGTATTAGAGCTCGAGTTTCTACACTAGGAACTATGGGATTTCATACACCCACTAGGTGTTTAGTTTACCATTGTAACTTATAACCTATTGATAACAATTTTCAAGTTGTTTAGTTACCATTTTATGTGATTCATCTTACCTTAGCCATTTTCTATTATGTTTGGGTACATTCTCCAATGCATCTAGGATGTTGTACTTGTAGGTTTCATGAAGCAGTTACTCCCTTAAGTGTGGGTGAAACTAGTTACTTTGATATGTGTGATGTTTTATGTTTCATTATTTATTTTGGTTATTGATGATTCATTTGTATTTTATTTTGGATAGCATTTAATTTTTGAACTTTCTTATGTATGGACTAGTAATCTAATTCTCTTTTCGCTATCTTTTTGTGGCATTGGTCACACTTGATTTACTGTTGAAATCTCTACAGAGTATTTTATGATTTAATTTTGAAGTTAATACTCTCCCATTTGGTTTTTTCATTTTAAATTTTACGGTCACTATTCCGAATGTGGGGTATTGCTAGCTAAGTTTTGTAAAAAGTGGTGTTTCTATCATGTTTGTTATGGACCTCTGATAGTATGTGTAAGGGAGGATATTGTAGAGAATGGTACTAAGGTGTCTTATCATAGTAGTTCAATTGGGTCAAGGACTTTATTCCCCAATTTAATTATGTATTATATTCATAAGAGAACCATTGTAGCACCTTTATGTAAACCTTGTAATCTTTATTTTCTTGTCGACTTCCAGGAGCAAGCCTAATTTTAGGGCTGTATGTAGTTCACACCCATAATTTACTTTTTAGTATTGATGCCATAATCTTTTGGTTATTTCATGATGATTAGGTATATGTTATGATAATTTTACTGACCCCATGCTTGCATGTGTATGGTTAGCGTATATGTTTTATATTGATGTGTGGTGTGTCTATCTTACATGTATGTATGATGTGTTTGATGTGGTAGAGGATAGATATGTAGTTACTTGCATTGTGAGATCCACATGATCGATTGATCCCTATCATTATCTATTATATATATTATGTACATGCTCAACTTTGTGATATAGGTTTGCAGGTACCAGACATCAACTTCCCTGAATTGCCAAGATGAGCATGCCCTATCGCATTATCTCAATGGTAATAGAGGGGAGATAACATTAAGGCGTAAATCCTAGCATAAGCCCTCATTTGTCCTGAAATAGTGGACAAGTATCTAGTTGACTACCTTCTCCAAATTTTTTGAGGTTACATGAATTTGTGAACCCTTGTTTGATCATTCTTATGTTGTTGCATCTTTTCTGCATTTTGATTTGGTCAGATTTTAGGTTACATGCATGAAGGTCAATGTGACATTTTGTTGTGATGTAAGTAAAAGAGTAATTAAAGGTTAATTATAAAGTTTAAATAATTGAACCTTCTAAGAATAATAAAATATTAATTATATAGATATATAATTATAAGGATTAATTAAATACATGTATTTATTAAAAGGGATTTAATTAAAAGTCTAAAGATAAATTTTGAAGATTTAATTAAATATTACATCTAAATGGAAATTAAAAGGCATATTTAATATAAATAAATTATTAATATGCTACAAATATTATTCCTAATTAAAAATAATAATATGCAATGTAATAAATTCTAGTGTGTTAGTGAAAATGGCTTTGCAACTTCATGCGCATTTGAAGTCTTTCACTATCGATAGTCTAGACAGACAAATTCTATTTTTCTCAAAGAAAAAATATGCCAAACGAGAAAGATATTATGTTCTTCCCATATCTTCAAGCTTTGAAGGGCCTCATGCTAATAGGGAGGCTAAATGGAAGGTTGTTTCTGGGACCCGTTGACACCCTCAATGATTTCCAAATGTTTCTCTACTCTAATGTCATCTTCCCCTAGGATATCTCCTAGGGTTTTTCCATGGGAGAGGCATTTACAATAGCATTTACTGACCACCTCCGCTAACCCTAAAAAATTTCATATGGATGTCTCTAAGCTGGGTAATCTTGAACCTTTCCCCTAAGCTCCCACAATTGATGCAGTATACTCTCCGCCACATAAAAGAGCCAATATCCTTGGAAGACCAAGGATTCCTACAGATCTAGGGTTTGGGGAATTTTTTTCCCTCTAGACTCTAATTTTTTATCTTTCGAAAGACTCCCTCAAGATTATGCCCATTTTAGTTAATAATGTTACTGGTAATGATAATTATCGATCCTAACCACCCAAAGGTAATGTATATTCTCCCCCTCATAGAAGATATAAGGACCAAGAGAAAACATTTTTCTGCACCAATTTAGGAAAGGAACTGGAATTACCAAATAGTTTAAATGTTGTCTAACTCTACAAACCGTAATCAGAATAATAAAATTGTGAAATTATGTATTAAGAATGGGCTGATCGAGAGAACACAAGAAATGTATTCAATTTTTGGTTTGTTTTGCAGATGGAATGGCTTCGGTACCTCGGCATGCAAGATTGCAAAGTGATTAAAAGAAAAGTTGTGGAATAAGGTAAGTATTACCATTCTCCAGGATAATTTTTTATATGTTGACTGTTCAAATAAGAAATTGAAAGAAAAGCTACTATTTGAAGGATGTCTGAAATATAAAAAATATGGGGTTTTCTACCCTAGAATGGACTCCTTTTTTCAATCCGTCAAAGCTAAAAAATTTCTTGGTTGAAAAGGCTATTCTTCTTAAAGATTTACCCTTTGAGCTCTTCGATGATGAATCTGTGAAAGAGATAGGAAATTGCATAGGTAAATTTATAGTGTTTATTGATTCAAATCAGCCTTTTGTTGAGAAAATTATTATTGTGCGGATGGATTTAAATAATAAACTTATTTCCCCCTTAGAAATATGTTTTAAATCATCGTCTGTAATGATAAACCCTAGTATAATAGATTATGATTTTGATGTGGATGAGGTCATGGATGATCAACCTACACTATCTTTTTTTAACTAGGATAATATTAGTAGGAAAAATAGCAAAATTTCTACTCCAACCCTAAAAATCAGTAAAAATAATAATATTGATAACCTTACAACCTTAGAAGATAACAATGTGAGCATTAATTTTCTCACTAATAAAGGAGGTTTTGATATAGTTCTACATGATAAGTCTATAAATATCGAGGAAACAAAGGATCCCCTTCTTGTTTGTGATAATTTGATAAATTTAAATGAAGAAGGTTCTGTTGGGGGTGATCTGTGCTTAAATTCAAATTTTCCTAGTCAACCAATACATTCAAGTAAGGATGTGATTAATAGGTCTATTTTAGATTGTGGTTTACTTTCTGAGGATAGGTTGAGGTCAAAGCAGGTTGTGGTCCCTTGCCTAATTGAGTCAATTTAGAATATCAACCTAAAATTGTATCAGAAGGGAGAAAATATGGATTCTGGGATCTCTTCTCCTGCTTCTTGCAACCCCCTAGGGTCTCCTCTTTCTTCCCATTTGAGAGCTAGTCTAGATTCAGAATAGAAGAAAGAGGAATAAGTATGGTTAATTTCTAAATATTTATGTGAATTGGTGGTAAATGAACTAATGGATGAAATGTGTGATGAAGAGGAAGCTATTCATCAGCGGGAAGTCTTGATAAAGGAATGTTTATCACCTGAATTCCTTGTGTTAATAGCTGATATAGAGTTTATTCTCAAAGAGGATGGTAACACTACATGTGTAGAAAATGTGATATTAGGTATTGAATCTTCAATGTCTGGACAAGATCATCCTGATTGTACCAAAAATTTAAAGAAAAGAGGCAGGAAATCAACCCAAGAACTGAGATCAAAAGTAGGGGACGCAATAGGACAAGTAAAATTAACTGATATATTTTATGCAGAGAAGGGTAAGTTCCTTCCCAGGTTTCCACGAATATCTTAACTTGGAATTTTAGGGATCTTAACGCCCCTAACAAGAAATGTATCTTGTTGTGTTGCATTTCTATTAGTAATACAGATCTTATCATTCTACAAGAAACTAAATTAGACAGGTAAGGACTTAAGGACCATAATAAAAAATTAGGTATCAAAGAACTATGGCAGGTTCCAGTCATTGGTGCCTCTGGAGGGATAGGTATTATTTGCGAACCAAGATCAATTTCTCTCTCTGAGCTCTAAGATCATCCTAATTGGTGTAGTGCCATGGTTAATTGTCTTCGCACTAACTTACGCCTCTGTATTTTCAATGTATATGGTCCAATACTTAACTTAGATAAGGAAAAAGTATGGCATGAAATTGAAAGTAAATTGCTTGAATATAGTAAAGACATTATTATAATTGGTGGTGATTTTAACACTATAAAAAAAACTTCTGAGAAAAGAGATGGTTTTGTCCTATTCTCTGAACCTGCTAGGGATTTTAATGATTTAGATAGAAATAGTCTTTTTGAAATAGCTACTCCATATGATTATTTTACATGGAATAACAGGCATAAAGGTTTTAGTTTTATAGATGAAAAATTGGATAGATTCTTCTTGCAAGGGAACTTAGATGTGCTTCCCTTTATTTTATTTGCAAAATTCTTACCCTTTTTTGGATCTGATCATTTCTTGGTAGAACTCAAAATACTAAAAGATAAGAGACCAAAAAATTGCCCCTTTAAATTTGAACAGATGTGGCTTAAGGAAGAGGGATTTTTAGAAATGATAACTAGTTGGTGGATAGAGATAGAGATCTCGGGTTCAAAACTTTATCAGGTATTTAACAAACTTAAGATTACTAAGGAAAAATTAAAAACCTGGAATAAAACAAAATTTGGTAACATCTTTGAAAACAAAGGCATTCTAGAAGGAAAATTCAAATCTCTTAATGAAAAGGTCTTTGTGTATGGTATAGACAATACCCTATATGAGGAAGAAAGGGATCTGATGGAACAATATGAGGAAGTGCTTGCCAAGAAGGAAATATGTTGGCATCAAAAGTCTCAAGAAATGTGGTTGGCTGAGGGAGATACACATATCAAATTCTTCCATAACCAGTTGATTGAGTAACCACTTGATATAGCTAATGAGGAAGTCAATTTATTCAAAGATATCTACCAATCTAACCTTATTCCAAACTTAGAGATTCAAGACAATATCTTAGCAAACATTCCTAAACTTGTATCAGAAGATCAAAATAATCAAATTTTAGTAAGATTTACAAAATTTGAAGTGGACACTATCCTTAATAAGATGAACCCTGACAAATCTCATGGCTCGGATGGCTTCCCCACTTCCTTCTTTCAAAAATGTTGGAGCTTTATAGGGGATGAATTTACATATGCCTTAGACTGTATTAGAAACTCTAGGAACTTCTTAAAGGAAGTAAAAGCTTTCCTAGCTCTAATCCCCAAAAAAGAGAAACTAGAAACCTTCAATGATTATAGACCTATTGCATTATGAAACGCTTTATATAAAATTTTCTCTAAGATTATGGCAAGTAGGCTTCAAAATATTTTGTCATGTATTATTAGTGACGAATAATTTAGTTTTCTCCCAAGTAGATCAATTAATGATGGTATTATTATTGCCCATGAAGCCATGCACTCAGTAAATACGAACAAAAAACCTAGTATGCTTATTAAATTAGACATTAAAAATGCTTATGAAAAGGTGGAATGGTCCTTCTTACAGAAATCCCTTTCTGCTTTTGGATTTGCAAATAAATGGGTAAATTAAATCTATGCTTGTATTTTAACCCCTAAAATATTAGTGCTTGTAAATAGATCCCACCAGGGTTTCTTTGAAATTAATAGAGGAATCCTTCAGGGTGATCCTATATCCCCTTTCCTCTTTATCATTATGGTGGATTCTCTAGGTAGGTCTACTAAGAAAGAAAAATGTGATAATAAAATCTAGGGAATTCAAATTATGAAGGATTTGGATTCAACAACCCATCAACAATTGGTTGTTGATACTATGCTCTATGGACTTAGCTCCATCTCAGAGGATAAAGAATTCAAAGTAATTATGGACCAATATGCTTTAGCCTCGGGTCCGGAAATCAATAAAGAGAATTCATAGATCTTTTTTTTAAATTCTCATCCTAATCTTGAACAAGATATCATTAAGATTATGAATTTTAAAAAAGGGGACCTTCTGTGAAAGTATCTAGGGCTTTATCTAGATCTAGGCTCTAGGAATTCTTCACTAGGGAATCAAACATTAGAAAAATTAGAGGTAAAATGTCTTCTTGGAAAGGTAAGTGGTTGTCAGTTGTAGGGAGAGCCATAATGGTACAATCAATCCTTTCTATTATTCCTTTATATCATTTTTCTTGTTTAGATCTTCCTATCAATCAGTGAAATGAACTAAATAAAATGATGAGAAATTTTTTTTGGTAAGGCTCAAGAGAAAAATAGAAGATCTCCCTAATGGCATGGGATAAAGTGTGCAGACCTAAACTGGAAGGGGGAGCTGGAATCAAATATTTAAAGATCAAAAGAAATCTTTTGGGGCTAAATTAGTCTAGAAAATTTTTAATAATCCTAACCTCAAATGGGTCAGAATCCTATCTCATAAATATTTAAATCAACCAAATCCTATTGACATATTCAAAGAAAAGAATCCTCCTAGAGGCGCTCAAATTTGGAACTTCATGCTAGAGTGCAGATTCATTATCCAAGAAAAGATTACTTGGAACCTTGGTATAGGAGAGGATTCCCTTTTCTGGTTAGATTTTTGGGAGGGCTATAAATATTTAAATTTGTTAGGTACTTGGGCCCAATCCAAACCCATTTTAGAAAATAGTTGGGGTATGAAAGTGAAATACTATATAACTTTAAATAAGGAAATGTGTTGGTAGTGGAAGAACATAAGTCTTTTGAATATTCTTAGTGATGAAGAAGAAAGCCTATGCTCTATCTTGAATTCTAGGAAATTCTCTCCATAAAACCCCAGACAAATTAATCTGGGATGGTAATAAGAGTGGGGTTTATAAAATTAAGGATGGCTATAACTACCGTAGATCCAAATTATCATTTCTAAAATACAACCCCCCTCATACCCTGCTATGGGGTAATGATTTTTTCCCCAAAGATGGGTTTCTTTCTTGGTTAGCATGGAATAGAAAGATTCTAATGGTCAATCATTTTCAAAATATGGGTTTTCATGGCCCGAGTAGATGCCCTCTTTGTAAACAATAGGAAGAAACTGTGGATCACCTTCTTCTGGGATGTTCTTTTTCTAGGCAAGTTTGGAACTATCTATGTAGTCAATTGGGTTGGAAATCCACATTCCCTCATTCTTTTTTCAAATTTTCTCCTCCCTTGGCCATCTCTGTATAAAGATATCATATATAGCTCAATATGGATTTTGGATCCTTCTATTAACCTCTAGAAAGTATGGAAAGAGAGGAACAAATGAATTTTCCAAGACTCTAAAATGGACTATACAAGTTTGATCAATAAAATTTAAAGAACTATCATTGAATTCACTAATAATAAAATTATGCTAAGTAACAAACAAATACAGTTATGACATTTTGGGATGAAAAATTTAGAAATAGATGGATAGGTTTAAAACTTCCCCCCTTTATAGGCTTAGGGAAACCCTCATCATCTCAAAAACATATTAATTGTAAATGGATACCACCTATGTATGGTTGGTTTAAAATTAATTTTGATGGTGCCTCACGTGGCAATCCTTGATTATGTAATGCCCTGCCAGGGAACCCAAGAGAACTAACCTAAACAGGACACTAAGTTTACAAGATATTTTTTTTTAAATGTTTACAAACAACAAAAATAATAATGCAGAAGCAATACAATGCAGCACATGACATACACATAACATACCACTCAACAAAGGTTACATATCTTGAGGGTTCCTTGACCTAGAATTACTTAAGAAAACTAATCTACGAAAACAACTATAAAGAACTGACATAAGGTTACGTCAACTAAATTCAATAATATACATCCCATATAATAAGACTACATATACATCTGATACCCAAGGTATTCATACATGAATTAGCATCCATTGCACAAGTCACATGGTATGCAACAATACATAACAATACAAAATAACACATCCTCCAAAGGATATCAACCAATATCCACATATGACACAAGTATACAACTCATGAAATGGAACAAGTCTCCAGAAGATGAAAAAGATAGAAGAAGAAGAGCTGCTAGAAGGATCATCCAAGCATGAAGACAAACGTTAGATCTCAATGGTAATAAGAATCACTACCACCCAACCATGTGGAACCAAAGGTCCACTCCCACCATGCTAAGGAGATAGTAACAAGCCCACTCACACGCGTATACAACAAGAAGGAAAACATCAAATGTATACAAGACCACATAAAGAAATGCATAGGAGATCCTAGAAACTTTCTGAATCACAAATAAGGAAATCTATAAAATACCAAAGGTAACTGACACACGTAGGATAACCTAAGCTGTATATAGGAAGGTGTCATTATGTATATCTAACCCTTGAGTTTTGTCCTAGAAATCCCTCAATAGAGCCCGACACTCAAGTGACCATACACAGTGTCAATGACCTCTCAAAGCGACAAAGTCACTAACCAGATTAATATCTTATTAGATTATACTAATGAAACCTAATAAATTATTATGTTGTCACTTGTTACAATTACTTACATTAAACGATCCTATCAGCCACTTGTGAGCTTCCACACTTATTGCAAGCCACCACCTACTATACAACTAGGTAACCTACCCTAGGTTCACAAAAGAACATCATAAAGGTATAACATAAATCTCATCACTGATTCTTGCTCATATAGGGATACACCCTCAGAGAATTATAAATAATATCAAAAGAAGAACATAACTCTTGAGACTAGTCCTTGTTCATAAAAGATTTGTTGGTCCTTAATTAACCAAAATCATTTCAAGTCGCTCTCACAACATCACAAAAGATAAATTGCATGAATCAAGTTGGGTATAAAGATCGAGACTAAAATTGATGACAACATGGACATGCATTGAATCAAAAGAGACAAAAAAAAACCCTAAAAACTCTAGTTTTACATCCTCAGAGTCATCTATTCCCAACAGATACCCAAAACCACAAAATCCCATAATAGAACAGAATACACAACTCAGAAAGTATATAATCAATAGGGTTCACATGGCCAATTTAGGATAATAGTATAAAGAACACACCACATCATAATCATAAATGCCAAACACCCCCTAGCCTCTGTATACGTTCTAGGGCAATCTAAAACCTAGATACCCAGAACATAGAGAAATAACCAATCAGGAAAGGAACATTGTTTACGCTATGTAGAAAATATCAATAATCCATCATACATATACTCAAGATGATAAAAGTCATTTCACAATAGTAGTACAATATTCGTCTAAAAGATTATGATTAAATAAATCAACAAATTTATTATATGTTCCTTCCTTATTAGTTCTAAAACTATAATAATTTCCCTATATTATTTATTAACGAAAGAGCGACTAAATTGAACCAATTTAAAACAATAATTCATTAAAGGAATTAAATGAGTTAAAATAACCCCTAGAATATTCCCCTTCCAAAATACTATTTACACTAACATTAAATCACAGTCATAAAGTTAAAATTCAAATAATACTATATAAACTAAATTTAAATAATACTAAATACACTAAATTTAAACAAAACTAAACTAAATTTAAATACTAATTAATTTAAACCTTTAATAATAATAAATGAGTTATATTAAAAAAAAATTTAATTATAAAAATAAATTATATTAAAAAAACACTATTAACGAATTATAACCTAAACATTTAAACTAACTAATATATAATTTAAAACTATCTTTTAATAACAAAATTTAAATTAAATAGGGGAGGGGGAGCGGGCCTCCCCATACTTTGTGGCATAAGCCGCATCCCCTAAGGGAGCCGCTGCCTAGCTGCTGGCTACCCCTTGGGGTGGACGTGCTCCCTATGGTAGTGAGGGCCCCCCTTGGAGAAGCCTATGTTGCAGAAGGTCTAAAGCGCAACCGGCAGGTGTACAATCGGCATGGGAAATCGCATGGGGTGGTGGGGCCAACCCACCCCCCAAAGGCACTTTATTATTATTATTATTATTATTATTATTATTATTATTATTATTTAAATTGACTTTGAACAAAGTGAATATGTTTTCTTTGAAAAGTACTTTATTTTATTTTGTTGTAATTTCCAAAAACGGAAATAATTTTTTTTTGTCTTATTCTTTGTTTAAGTTGCTTTTGTCTTTTCTGGGCATGCTTTTTTTTTTACTGGTGAACATTTTCTTAATCCACTGTATTTTTCCAGGGAGGTATTTTTTTTGGCATCAATTAATTTTTTCAAAAGGATTCATTTGCAAAGTCAATAATTAATTTTTCCACTATAATCTATACTATAGGCTTTTTTATTTTCTTAATTTCTAGGTCTTACATAGGGTCTTTTTCAACGAAATTTTGATAGAATCTCCCTACCATGCCAAGTATTTTTTTTCCTAAGAAATATAGATCTAGGGTTTTCTAAGATATCTATTTTAATCAAAAGCATAAATAGACCTATTTAAGGAAATGCAAAACAACCAAACACCTGGAAACATAAAATTTACAAACTGAAATAACAAAGGGGTTTTTCTTCAAACCCTACCTCAAATCCACCAAAACTTGACAAAGAAGCCTTGTGAGAAGATCAAGAATCCCGAAGCCCCTGAATCCAATTTTGAATGCAAATTTGGAACCATGAAGCCTCCAAAGCCAAGATCCCCACAAATTCTCAAGCCTTCAAGCACACACAAATTCACAAGATAGAAAAACATAAGAACACACAAAAATGCTCTCAAAAATTCTTCTCCCAAAAATGTCTTCTCTAAAACCTGTATGACCAAATGAGAGGAGAATTCTCCTAAAGAGAATCAACTTCCCCCAATCATGCAAACCCTAATGACAACACACTTGTTACCCCCCTAAAAGGACTCAACTCAAAATTGAAAGTAAATAATAATTATTAATTAAAAATATCTATTTACTTGCACAACTCAACTTTGAATTATTAAACCAAGTTGCATTTTGAATTCAAACTCCAATTTTCAATAATGAACTTGCACAAGTAATTAATTATATATATATTTAAATAGATTAAATATTCAAAGCACAATCTTATCCATGAACTCAAATATTTAATTATCTAATAAAGCATAAAAGCATATTTACTCTAATTTCTAATTAAATATTCAATTAAATCCCAATATTCCATATTTGTACTTTAATTAATTTTTCAATTAAACATAGGTCTTTGAATTTAATTTTCGATTAATTAAATACACTATATTTAATAATTAATTCTAATAATATTCAATTAAATAAATCACACAAATATCAAAGCACTCAACTGAAATAACCAAAATCAACTCAAACACACACAAGGATAGGATCCACGAATTCACGTCAATTAGACGAATCTGAGTAGGATAGTCAAACTGATACTTGTCTAATACTTAGGAAAATTAGGTTTAGGGTAGGATTTGGACCTGAATACTATCTCCCCTCTCTTACCATTGAGATATTGCGATAGGGCACCCTCACGCCTGCCAATTCAGGGAACACGTAGCCCGGTACCTGCAAACCTATCATCACAAAGATGAACATACCTACATATATAACATAAAAAATAATGGTTGAGACTAGTTTATCATGTGGATCACGTTGAAGCAAGTAACTACGACTTTGTCTCATACCACACCAAACAATTCAAGTAGTAATGCAAAACATATAAATGATCCATGTGCATATAAATCTAGGGTTAGTATTATTAGAAAACCATAATCCAAATGAAATCCTAACATATACATAAGCATCATAAAATAATCATAAATCACACGTACACCAAAGATATAACATACTAGCAATGGATTCATAACATAATGAAATGCAATACATAAATATCCTCAAACCATCTAAAATAAAGAGTTTGGCATCCACAAACTGAAAACCGAACTAAGAGGTGGGTATTACATGTTAGTTGGGATTGGACATTGCATTCATGACTTTGAGGGTAAGGAAATTTCTAAGAGGAATAGATTTATATGAAAAGAAACCAATAGCTGGGCGAAACTAGAAGCCTTAGTAGAGGGCCTATCTCTAGGTATAAAACTTGGTATCAAGAATTTAGCCATTGAAGACTTGACTCAATATTATCATCTGCCCTTTCATTATGTCAATCCTTTGACAACATTACTATCAATCACATTTATAGGGAAGGGAATTTTAGGGAAGATGAATTAGCTAATTTAGCTATTGACACTTATCTTGCTAGATTACAATCTTGATAAAGTCTCTAATATCCCTGTCTAGGTTATTATCTAAGCCATTAGACCTCATTAATTACCCTTGTAAAAATATCGTCACAATATACTCACTCTTTTCAAGCTTGTAACCTTGAGGTTGGTTTTATAGAAAGAGTAGCCTTAAGATTTAATAAATTCAATCGCCCTCGTCTGCCCAAGATGTGTGATTGAGACCACTTCACTGTATATTCTAATCGCCTCAAAAAAAAATTTGGGGGAAGCCTACCCTCCTCATCATTACCATATTCACGAGGAGTTTATATGCCTCGCCTTAAGACATTATTATATTACAGGGTTTGTTCATATTCAATAATCAACCCTTTTAGATGCTTCCCAACTCAGAGGTCTTCTTTTAGATATCCTTAGCAATTTCTAGATATTTTTTCTGCTGCTTATAGACAAATGCTAGTTTATGAGTCTTTCTTTAGGAAGTATCTTTAAGTATGTAATCCTAGTAACGGGTCTTTATAATATCATCCTTAGAACATGGCCTCAAATTATTTTCACCATATATTATTCATTAGATCGATTCATTAAACTATCCCTTAGGTGGCCTTCTTTTCCAGCTTTAATTAAAGTTCAATCTTTAGAGACATAGTAGTTAAGTTCATTTATCATTATTAGGTGCAGATTTTTATTTCCTCCTCTTCGTCCGAACCTAAGCCAATTAAATCTTTAATAGCTCCCATCTCCTAGACAATTTTAGGTTGAGGATGATATAAATGTAGTGGGCTAGAACAAAGATCTCATCATAAGATTAAATAAAGATTATTTTATTGGCTATATTTCCTAGAATTATGTTCTAAAAAAAAATCTCCTCTCTTTAATGCCACCTTATGGATGGGGATAAATTTTAGGTATTGGGAATAAATAGATCTCTAAATATTAATATAATTGAAAATATGACATTTAATAAAGCATGGGTATACGATTCTCATGCACAAAATCTTCAAAGATCTTTGGGAAAGAGAATGTAAAGGTTATCATTAATGATGATAGTATTAATATCTTAGAAAGATGATCTCTATATTTAGAGTGCAAAATAAGCTATCTATCACTCCCAGTAAAAATAAAATTACTATATCTTGGCAAGAGAAAACAATACATTACTGGAAATGGAAACCAAACTCCTTACATTTGTCCTTAGCGATTATCATGGTATGGTGTTTCAAGGGGCAATTAAACTAGAAAGATGGAACCACATGTTGAATCCCCTCTCTACAACTGCAAGGTGGGAACTAGAGAAAGGTATAGGTAACTTTCACTTCAAAAATGAGTCCTATTTTTTAACAAATGGGAACGTTGTAGGTCAATTCATTTCCTTAGCCACCTTTGCTGGGTTCAAGAAAAATGAAGTGATAAAGGTATCAAAACTCATCTTTGATGAGGATGTTTTGGGCAGCCTAGAGAAGATGGTCTATTGCATAAATAATCAACTAATTATTTCATTCCCAGAGATTACTATGAGAACCAAAATCAAGAAGCTAATGGAGGTTCCTAACTCCCAAAGGGTACCGATGATTTTGGGCAGCCTAGAGAAGATGGTCTATAGCATAAATAATCAACTGATGATTTCGTTCCCAGAGATTACTATGAGAACCAAAATTGAGAAGCTAATGGAGGTTCCTAACTCCCAAAGGGTACCGATGATGACCTTTAAAGATGAGAAGAGGTTTGATGAGTATTGGCCAAAAATGAATAGGAATTTGGATTTCCTTTTCAAAGAAGTACTTAAGAAAAACATGGAGAAAGATTGGCTTCTTAACTACTGGAGGAATGAAGCCGATGACATTCCAAAATATTTGGAGGAATAAGAGATGGATAAATTCCTCATTTTGGCTCTAGAAGTGAAAATATTCTCACGGCACGTCAGGGACTCCTCACACGATGATGTAGCCATCAGTATTGTTAAGAAGCGTGATGGGGAATGGAGCTGAAACTTTCTAAAAAGGGATTGATATTACTTTCGTATCATAGGAGGGAGAAGGCTCCTTTTGGTATTTTGAAAGTTTATTGTTCTGGGTTAGTATGCAGTTTCCAGTTAGAGTAAAATACAACAGACTTAATTAGATTTTTGACCAACATGTAATAGTTTATAGTAGACATTTCTATTTTCTGTATTCAGTTTAAGTTTTATAATAGGAACAACATAAATGTATTCAAAAAAATATTATAAAAGCTACTTATATAGTGTTGTTATGTCTATAAATACCTTCAATAATTATTTTTTTTTACTTTCAAAGTAAGTAGAAAGTAATGATGTCCTAAATCAGAATTTTACCTGGTTATTTAGAGTCGTAAATCTTGAACTTTATGATATAAGACAAAGATAGAACCTTTTGTTTTTTCAAATTAGTTAGAAAAAAAAGTAATTTTGATTGGAACTAAATTGATCAATTATTTAAGATCAATTTGGCTTAATCTAAACAATGAAAAGGATAGAGTACTAAGGATGAACAAAATTAAGTGGAAGCTAGTCAATCTTAGAAGAAAATTGTGATAGGTACTAATATTAATTAATTTCTAGATTATATTATTCAAAAAAGGTTCAAAGTCCAGGGTGAGGGATAGTTCAATTCTCTGATACTTCTGGGTCTTCTTATATATAGGCATACCTGTCACTTTAGCGATGTTTCAAATATTTTTATCTTTGGCTTTGTTTAGCTTAGCTAGGTAAACCAAGAGCCTCTTGAAAAGATGTGCAGTCACAAGGTAAAGCAACACAAATCTTTCATCTTCATAAAATATTATTCTACTATTTAATTGTCCTTGCAGAACATCTTCTACCATCCATTTTTTTGAATCCTAGTAGGACTGGAAACACCAATCAAACTTATGTGCTCCAGGAATCAGATCACTTTTGACGGAGAAATTTCCATAAAATGCATCAAATCAGTTATGCTTAATACTCACCCCCTTATTACAAGAGAAATTTATTGTATCTTAGGGAAGGAATTTCTTACCAATATAGATAGATATAGAGTCAATTCTGAGATCCCATCCATGTTTATATTATTTGTTGTTTACTTGGACTCTGAAAAGGAAAATATAGGAAGATTATCTTCAAGGATGTACAAGATGAAGTATTTAGGAAACCTCAACAAAGTCATTCAGAACACTAAAGATGATTGTACTATCACTTGCCCAAGATTTTATGATAATCCCTCAACCATTGAAAGTTTGATCCCTACCTTGCCTATCTTGATGGTAGAAGATTTTAAGACCTTTCTAGACAGAGGACATGTAATTAAAAGGAATCTCAATTTCCTTTTGTTCTATATGCACATTAGGAACCTTACAGTGGAAAACTAGTTTTACACATGCTTTCATGATGATGATGTTGGAGATACGGACATTGATAGCTTCAGTGACTCTAAATCTGATGAGTTGTTAGATGTATGGTTGGAGGAGGTTGGATATAGAAAGATGAAAATATTGAGATTAATAGAAGTGATGGCTTCTGACCTTTCTTAAGATAGTGAAAATATGAAGTGTCTTCACCTAACATGGCTTTTACCCTCCACTCCAGAGAAATGATGTAAATTTTACCTTGGAAAGGGAAATTCCTTCATTTCTTAGAGAAATGATTAGTCTCAACATTTGGTTTCATAATTCTAAAGTTCAATATTTTCATACAACACACACACACACACACATATATTGATGTATAATTATATATATATATATATATATATATATATATATGGCTTGGTGTTAACATAGGGTTTGGTGAGAGCAGAAAGATCTGCAAAAGTAGAATAAAATCAAGCCCATCTAGCAAGGGAGTTTTTCTGCTAGGCTTTGATGGTCGTGAATGGGGTTTCCAAGAGTCTCATTCTTGTTGGAGCTTCAGCTGGTGGTGGATCTTCTCCCCGGGTGAGCTCACAGGCCAAGGAGACATTTTATGTTGGAGAGAGTTTGAAGTTAAATAAAGTTAATGGTTACCTTTCGTGTAGCCTGGATTGGCCTGTGCTGGTTATCCCTCTAGAGATAGTAATGGAAGATGTGGACTATTTGACCAAACATGCATTTATATGCAAGTTTCTTGGTATTCGGATTTCTCTGTCGGCTCTGGAAGCCTGGATTCACTGTTTGTGGTAGGTGGAAGGTGATATAGATATTATGCTAGCTAGTAATAGCTACTTTTTGGTGGCTTTCTCTTGCATGTTAGAACGGGACTGGGTCTTTGAGGGAGGCCCATATTTTTATGACCGTGTGGGACTTTTCATCAAACCCTAGCATACGGGGTTCAACTCTGCTGAGGATCTGCCTTCGAGGGTTCCTGTTTGGGTCTGCCTACCGTGGCTTCCTTTGGAATTCTGGTGCAAGGATATCCTTCGACAAATTTCTACTTTTCTTGGGAAGTCAACTGCTATAGCACATCAATCACTAGATAAAAAGGTTATTTCTTATGCCCGTATTTGTGTTGAAATTGATTTAAATAATCCTTTTCTAGATTCTTTGGAAATTTGCCTAGGCTCTTCTTCTTGGATTCAACAGCTAGACTATGAATCCCTTCCCTTCTGAAGCCACATTTGTCAAGAGTATGGTCATTTATAGTGCCAATGCCCTCAAGCCTCTAAAGGCAATGGTACTCCTAGCAGGTTCTCAGGCCCAAGGATGGCTAATGATGGTAAGGGGAATGGTCAAACTGTTAGTACTGGTAAAGGGAAAGTTTAGACTGATAGTACTGGTAAAGGGAAATCTTAGATGAATACTTCAAGTCAGGGGCAAGGGCCAACTAACACTACCGATCCTGATAAGGATGGTTTTATCCCTACTCACAACCGTGCTAAGGGAAGGGTTCAGAGGTGACCTCATCTAGATCGGCAAGTGGACTTAGGGTTCAATTGATTTAAGGTGCTAGACAACATGGTCATAGAAGAAGGAATTCATGTAGATGCTCAGTGTGGGGTTACTGGCTCAGATGGGAGGAGTTCTATTCTTAATGGCAACCAGGATGTTGTAGTTCAGCAGAAGTCGGAGACCCCTATTGGCCCTGAGTCTAGTGCCCTTATGGTTTCTCCTGCTCCACAAGAAAATGATATTCTACTGGAAGATTTGGTCAAGGAAGTGTTTGCCTCTGGTAAAGGAAAGGGATCTTCTCTTGTCTCTTTTGCTACTCCCTCAAGAGTTGGGAGAAAGCAGGATTAGGAAAAAATTAAACTTATAGGATATTTATTGGTAGAGTCTGGGGCTATAAAGACCATGGATGAACATTTCCCCCACTCTACTCAATGATTATTCTCTCATGGAATGTGAGGGGGTTGAATAGCATCCCCAGACAAAAAGCTATTCATGAGCTGGTGGGTGATCATTCTCTAGATATCCTTTGCATCTAGGAGACTAAGCTTTCAATGGATTCTATGTTTAGATGTGCTCCTAATATTTGGTTTCTGGGCCAATGTCAATGTGTTGGTGCTTTGGGGAGCTCTGGTGGTCTTTCCATTTGTTGGGATCCTAGGAAAGTTATGCCTCTCTATTGGATCTCTTGTCACTCGGATCTCTTAATGGTGGCCTCTTCTCTAGAAATTGGAGAGATGATTCTTGTTATTAATGTGTATTCCCCTATTGATCTCCCTGGCCAGATTAATCTCTGGGAACATATTAGGCATGTCAAAAGTTGTCACCCATTCTTGCCTTGGATTGTAGCCAGGGATTTCAACTCTGTCATTAGTCTGGAGGAGAAGCAGGGTGGGTTGGCTCGCTTGGGTCCTTCTTCTAAGCTTCTTCGGGAAAATATGGATCTCTTACATCTCTCTGATGTCAAACCTCTTAATGGGCTCTTTACATGGAACAATAGAAGGGTTGGATATGATGCCATCTTAGAATGCTTAGACAGGTTCCTGGTTTCCTACTTTTGGAATTGTGGCTCTCTTTCTCTCTCTTCTGAAATTCTTGATTGGAGAGGCTCTGACCACTAGCCTATTAAGCTCATGGCTAGTTATGTTTCTATTCCCAAGAAGCCTCCCTTTAAGTTCCAGCCGATGTGGCTTTGAGACTCTTCTCTCCATGATTTAATGGCTCACTGGTGGAGATAGGGTGGCCCTGCCTATGGCACTACTATGTTCTCCTTCTCTAAAAAATTACAGTATGTCAAAAGGAAGTTGAAGAATTGGAACAAGAATTTTTTTGGTAATCTCCACATCATGAAGAAGAGGGCTCAGGATCATCTGGATGTTATTACTAGGCAGATTTGGGATTTGGTTTTTTCTGAAGCTCTGGGCATAGCGGAATCTCAAGCTTCTAGTGATTTAGCAGAGTGGGACCTTAGAGAAGAAATTTATTGGAAATAGAAGGCTCAAGTTGACTGGCTTTAAGAAGGGGACAAGAACACTGCATTTTTCCATAAATATGTGCAGGCTTGACGTAACAGGAGTTACATTTCTTCTCTTGTTACTTCTGATGGCACGCATCTGACCTCCTCTCAATCTATGTCCAGGGAAGCTATTTAGTATTACTCTACTCTCTTTTCAGATGACTTGCCTCCAACGGAGATTGAGGAGAATACGATGTTGTCTTGTATTCCCTCTATTGTGACTAGGGAGATGAATGACTCTCTTATGCGGCCGATTTGTATGTCTGACTTGGAGGAGGTGGTCTTCAGCTTGTGTAAGGGAAAAGCTCTGGGGCCTAATGGCTTCCTTGTTGAATTCTTCCAGGAATTTTGAGATATTATCAATCAAGACCTTTTGGATGTGGTTCAGGAGTCCTATTCCAACAAATTTATGCTCTGGGCTTTGAATACTACTTTCCTAGTCCTTATTCTGAAGAAGGAAGAGGCTAATCATCTGGAATTCTTTTGGCCCATTTCTCTATGTAATGTGGTCTATAAAATCATTACTAAGCTCCTAGCAGAGAGGTTCAAAGTTTGGCTTCCCATGGTTATCTCTGAGGAACAAGGGGGTTTTGTGGCTGGAAATTTTTTTTTGGATGGGGTGGTTATTACTTCTAAAGCCATTCACTCTATGTGTACTTCTAGAGAGTGTACCATGTTCATCAAGCTCGATATGGCTAAGGCTTATGATAGAGTCAATTGGGATTTCTTGCGAAAAGTTCTTCTATCTTTTGGCTTCAGTCAGGAATGGGTTAGCTGGGTTTGGAGCTGTGTTACTACTCCCTCCTTCTCAGTCCTTCTTAATGGTGAACCATCTAAGTTATTTGGGGCCTCAAGGGGTCTTTTCCAGGGAGATCCTCTTTCTCCTTATTTGTTTATCATTATAGCTGAGGGACTTGGCAGACTTATTAATTCTCATGTATCCCAAAATATGATTCAGGGCTGGCAATGGGGAAATGGTCTGCCCACTCTTTCCCACCTCCAATTTGTTGATGACATGACCCTTGTTGGGAGAGCTCAGATCCGGGAAGCTAAAGTCTTTCAGCTCACTTTGGATACTTATTTGACTGCCTCAAGTCAGAAAATCAATGACCACAAGTCCTCTATTTTTTTCTTCAACACTCCTGAGCCTATTCAACGAAGGATTGCTAATATCTTGAGATTTTAGATTGAGACTCTCCCTCTGACTTACCTGGGTGTCCCTATTATGGTGGGAAGATAGCCCAGGCTTTTCTAGTAGAGCTTGCTCGACAAGCTTTGACAAAAAGTCAATCATTGGAATCATATGTGTCTCTCTACTACTGGCAGGGTGACTCTCCTACAATCTATGATTCAGGCCCTTCCTATATATAAAAAGCATGGTTCAGGTTGCCCTAGTGTATTTTCTTAAGGAATTTGATGCTCTTTCTCACCAATTTCTTTGGAGTGGCAATTGGCAAAATTCTAAATGGAGCCTCATCAATTGGGATATTGTTTGCAGGACAAAAAAGGAAGGAGGCTTCGGCCTTCATTTGGCTATCTTGTGTAGTCAAGCTCTTGCTGCCAAGCTCTATTGGCATTGGTGCTCCAATCAATCTCACCTTTAGGCCCGTATCCTGTCACACAATTATTTACCAGGTGTTGAACCTTTAGATGTTTCCAGGTTTCCTCTTGAGGGAAGAGGCTCTATGGTGTGGAATACCCTCAAGATTGGTGCTCACCTGGTAAAGAGAAGTCTTTTTTAGATCTGTAATAGAGGCACTGAGGCTCTATTTTGGAGTGATTCTTGGAATGGGCATCCTCCTCTCTTGTCCTCTCATCCACACTTATAGCCTCTTTGTGATCTTTTCCTTTCTGTTGGATGGAATAAAGTGGCTCATTATAAGGAGGCTCATAACCTGGGCCTTGCTGTTGGTTACAGATGGAAGAATTCTTCTGATTGGCCGCTGGGTGGTTCTTTGGGGGATCAGTTGGAGCTTTCTCAGATCTTGGCTTCTAGGGAGTGCAACTCTCTGCAGGAACCTAATGTTTTGGCTTGGGGAGGTTCTTCGTTTGGAAAGTATTCTGTTTCTTCAGGGTACCTTGCGCTGACTAAGAAACTATTTGGCGAGGTGGAGGTTTCTTGGTGGAGGAAAGCTTGGAATAGATTTTATTGGCCTAAGTGTAACTTTTTCCTCTGGATTCTGGTTTACAATCATTGTCTTACTTTGGAGAATCTTTGCAAGAGAGGCTTCCAAGGGCCCTCCATCTATGTATTATGCCGCAATAGTGAAGAGACTGCCTCCCACCTTTTTTTCCAGTGCTCCTTCGTCAAGCAGATTTGGCACTTCTAGTGGGGTGTTTGGGGATGCTTGTGCTGGCATGTTTCTTCCTTGTCTGAGTTCTGGGACCATCTGGGCCATCCCCCTACCAAGACCTCTTTTCTTTAGGTTTCTTGGACCATTGGCCCTTCCTTTATTTTATGGCATGTTTGGCTTGAGAGAAATAGGAGGATCTTTCATGATGTGCAGCTAGGGATCAGGCACCTATGGGGGAAAATTGCTCATTCTATTCATGAAACACTCCTGGAAAAATGTGACTTTTGTGGGGGTTTGGACCTGGGAGATACTGGTATTTACTCACGCCTTTCCTTTCCTCTTTAGGGCGACGCCCCCTCTCTGCCCCACAGATGCGCTAGGAATATATATTGTTATCTTTCTGTATATTTTATAGAATGGCACTTGTATTTTATCATATTTGTATTCAATATTGAATGAGTCTCATATAAAAAGGCAATATTCATATAAACCCTCTTATATGTATTGATAAGTTCATAAATATACTTTATTATAAAGGGGCATATATCCATATAAATTCTTATACTCAATCTCTTACTCCTAATTTAGTATGGGCTTTCTTTTGATTTCAAAGTTTACAACTCAGCATTGCAATCTTATCAATTAACATTTTGGGGGCTTAGTGAAGGGAGGTGTGTCATGCCCAAAAATCTCACACCCAAAAACACAACAATTTTTTTTTTGAAAGGTAAAATTAAAGTCAAGAGGGTCTAAGGGGAATCATGATTGCATGTCAACCTCCCTCAACCCAAGGTCATCTTCAAGGGTTAAAGTTACACAAGGTGTTATTTTTAATTACAGATTTTCCTATAGTCAAAATCTAGGCTATCGTTCAAGGACAATGCAAAGTAAGGTTCTATGGTTATTTGTGTCATCCCCTTTTATTTTAATAGAGTTTGATGATGTGGAGAGGGAGACTCCCTATGCTTAGTTTCCAGGGACGATCGATAATCTAGTAGGTTAGTAGTTTACAGATATTATGTTATTAAACACCCTAGGGCAAGGCACATACGTAATATTATTTTTATAGTGACCAGTATACTGGCCACATAAAAATAACATTATAAGTCCCTATGATAAAATTAAAAACTTTAATTAAACTCTCCCCAATAAAATTCCTCAATAAGATTATTAAATTATCATTTAATTAATGGCTATGTGAAATTGGATTTCGTATAGAATCTTATGACTTGAATTCCAAGGCTAGAAAATCTAATTAAAAGATTTCAAATAATTTAATGTTGAACTTTAAATTGCAATAGTTCAATTAATATTTTATTTTACTGAATCCTTTGATTTTCAGCGAATCTCATTTTAAAGGGCGAACTTAAGAAAAAATAATAATGTTTATAAATTCATTTGTTGAGTACGTCTATACCATACTAGTAAATAATTACTAAAATTTAATTTATAGAAAATCAACTAATAAAGTTTCTAATAGTTATTATTTTAATGCAAAAAGGTAATTGATTATTTTAATTTAATCCCCTCAATGTTATTTCGCAAGCTATAAGATATTCACCTCTAATCACTTTCTTAAAATGACATTTTTAAAACAATAATATTAGTTACCTACATTAGAATATTATAATGCCCCCCTTTTTTTTTAAAAAGAAACAATTAGATGATTATTTCCCATAAAAGTACTCCAATATCAAAGGGTAAAAGAATGTTATTCAAAAAGACAAAAAAAATAACAATGTATTTTAGTTTATTTCCTCTTATTCTCCTTCCTCTAACCCTAACTACCCATTTTTTTGTTTTTGCTTGCAGGTCTCTCATGGAGCTCAAAGGGAGAAAGATGCTACAAGAGTATATGTATATGTATTTTAATATATATCTACACTTACATTTCTGTAAGTATATATATATATATATATTAATATATATTATACATTATATATGTGTTGAAAGGAAGCAAGTTTAATGGCGGCCCTTAACATATTTTTTTTGTGCGGCAGTTTTGAGTATGGCGGGGGGGTCCATCCCATCTGCTGGGCGGCCGAGCCCCACAGTCGGCGGCTCCGTCGCCGCTGTGCCAGTCTGTGACGGCCGCGGCCCCCCACAGCCGGTGGCGGGCTTTGCCCTCCTCGCACGGCTCTCCTTAGAGAGGCCGCAGGGTGGGGTGGGCTTCGGCCCGCCCTGCCACTATTATATTTTTATTTTATTTAATATTTTTTTTGTTTAGTTTTTTTTTTTTTTTTTTAAATTTAAAATTTAAAATATATATATAATACATTATATATATATATGT
>MU224484.1:2215527-2254401 GCA_018584345.1 Thuja plicata
TTTTTTTTTTTTTTTTTTTTTTTTTTGAAAAAGAAAAGAGATACAGATTTTCAATATATATATGTGTGTGTGTGTGATTTTACAAAATAAAACTTGTTGTTAATATTTATTTGATTAAAAGGGAGAGGAAAGCAGATTTCATTGGGGAATCTATTTTATCTGTATGTAAATAAATAAGCATAACTATGGTAGCATAAACATGTACAAATGACAGATTTTTAAATATACCAATATATACATGATTCAAATAACATATTTATGTATGTTTCTATATCATTTTTATTTACTCCTAATTCTCTCTTATTGCAGCAAATAACTCCCACACTAATAAAATAATTTGAAAAGTAACTAACAAGTGGCCTTTGCACAAAATCATTTTTGCAACATTAAGGAACATAAAAATAACAAGATTTATACAACAATTATCTCAACATTGGAAGGAAAGTTTATTTACTCAAGAGCCAAATATAAGTACATGGAGTTGTCAACATGAATAGTTTCTTACAAAAATATTTTCAAGAATTACATAAATCAGCCACATGGCTTAATACAATACTCTCATCAATTTACATTTAATTAGACAAAAGTTCATGACTTTTCACATGTATATAATAAATAGATCTCTTTCTCCCTAGTTCATTCTAAGCTTCAATATGGCTCCAACTTCAAATCTGTAAATCAAAACCAAGGGACACAAGAAACCATGGGCTGCTCTCCACCCAACCTAGGCCTCTTATGAGGCCACCACCGAGATTGGAGAACCAAACAAAGGTGGATAACAAACATACATCAAACAACAATGAAAGAGAGATATGAGCAACACACATAAAACTGTCATTCCCAAAGGCTTTCACAATGGATCACTCAAAGATCCTATATGGGGTGAAGTTGACCAAATACCCAAGGGAGAAGGCCAAACCCAAAATTTAAAATCTAAGCCCTCACATGGCTGCCCAAGCACTTTCTTTCTCATTATCAACCAAGAACAACAACATGCCCTTATGACCCCCAAATTAAATAACAACAAGGGAGGCTTCATGGATCCCATACTCTATGCTTTTTCCCTTTCCTCCTAGAGGAGAGACTCTACACCAAGGGCTGTCAAAACTCCTCCACCCCCAAGGTTACTCTTCCCTCCCAAGGGTGAGTGAGCCTTGAAACTCCCATTAACAACATATACAAAGAAAGAAAAATAAATGCATTGCAATAACATCAACATAACATTTACAACAAACTCATAGCTCCAATAATTCCACAAGACACATGCAACATCTATCTTCTGCAAGAACAACATAAAACAACAAGAAAAGAGTTACAACAAGTCCACCAACCTATAATCTAAGCTTAAGGAAAGATAGTTGTTGAAGAGCTCCCTTTTAGCCTAATTCCTCCTTTCAAGATCACCAACTCTAGCTATGTCTCTAAGTTAGAGAGTGGGTGTTCAAACTGTCCAACATGGAGAGTTCCCACTAAAAAGCCACTAGAAAACACATGGGGAGAAGGAAAGCCCTCTAATTGGTCCCTCTTCCCTAAACTCTTACACGTTTCTAAAAATAGAGCCAAAAAGGGGAACTCTGAAAAGGTGAATAATGTCTTTGCACAAAGATGGAAGGGTGGTCTATCCAAGGTCAAGCCTCACAAGAGTTGATTTTCGTCCATCTTGGGAAAAGAAATTTTTAGAAGGGTCACATGGTCAACCGGAGGCTACCCTAGGGTTAAAATGGCCCTTAACTATTGGTATAACAAGTGGGCTACCTAAAAATGACCACAACACACCCCTAGACATTTTCTAACCCCTCCAAAAGTCTACTTAAAGAGTAATTTCAAAAGCCCAATGAGATGACCACACCACCATCTCCCAAACCAAGGTATGCATATGGGGATTTACTGTTGTACTCATCTAGGTAGGTGGACAACCATTCCCAAGTTGACATGTCATTTTCTTAAGCACAAAACACAAGTGTCAAATGACACACACAACATTCACACATCACTAGGCCGTGTCATATCCACTTAGGCTAAACTCACAAGGAAATAAGAATTACATTTAAGGACTACATTTTCAAAATCAACCATATACATTTACGAATTAAATCACGACACAACGAGGTCTTGTCTCTCATTAGACGCAACCTTGGCTCAAACTAAGTTCATATATTCCTTTGTTTGGTTCCCCGAATAAAATACCACGGTCTCATACCTACACACTCAATTAAAATATCAATAGTCCGAGGAGATAAATATACATCACAAGGAAATAAGCAATATTCAGAACTTAAGGAAAACATCAACATACTAATTTTATTACTTAAGATCACAAGAATATAATAATTTATATTTAAGCATTTAACATAAGGTAAGATTCACATTGCATGATATCAAAATTTAATATCCATTTCTAATAATTCTCCACTCATCAATAACCCATAACATAATCATAATGTGTTTCCAAATCAATTGTCTCAAAAATAAATGTCCATAATAGAAAACATCATATAGTCCATAAGGTGGATCATAAAGTATCATGTGCCCAATATTGAAAATGATCAATCCATGAAGCATAAAATCCATAAGGTCCATAGTGCATCAAAATGTAATGTATCATATGCTAAATTTATCATAAGCAGAAAAATTGGAAAACTATGATGGGGTTCGGGGTGAGGCCTCACAAGGTGTTTCAACATACAGTCAATTTTGTAGTATCAAATCGTTGATCAGGAAACTTTGATATAGGCTTTATACTAAGAATCGTGAAATTGAATCAAATTTTAATTCAGATACCAATCAAATAAATATCAGAGAACAAAATAGTGGAATGATAATTAATTTTTCCGATACTAATCAAGATTCCTAGCAACAACTCAAGCAAATGGCGATGCCATCAACATCTTCTTTGTTTCTCTATGATATTATGCTAGTATAGTTTAATAGGGTTTTTAAGTATTAATATCTAAGTTGATCCCCATACTTAAAGTTAGGACATATGTCACATATGGTCTTGCTTTAGGAAAAGTGTCTACATAGTTTTATTCTCCATATCTACTTTACCATATTATCTCCTTGGTCAAGAATGGTTTATGTCTTCACTAGTTTCTGTTCTAACCTATTCTGGCTCTTCTTTACTTTTATATATGGAATAAAACCATTGAGATATTGAGAAATTTCTCCCTGGCTAGAAAGGATACTAGTTGAAAATGGTTAATTCATACTAGCTCTAGTAATTTAGATCAATAAAATGGTAAATAATCTAAACAGAAGATATATATATATATATACTGATGAACTTATATATATCCTTTTATAAATAGTTTTTTCCATTTTATTGTTGTCAATATATGGTGGTGTCTAAGTTTTGGTTTGTATAATCTAGGCACTTTGCACATTAAATAGCACTAGTATCGGATTGTTTTTCTTCATTTTTCAAAGATCAATCGATATATATAGTATGAAAGATGGCAAATCTTCTCCTCTTTCTGTTTTAAGATTAGTTTCCTTCTCCACTTTAGGGATTTTAATTGCAATCACATTCCACATGTACTTTCCTTTCTTTCTTCTATGTCGAGAGTAAAATGGAATATTTTTTAGGAAGATTAATCTTATTTTAAAAGAAATTACATAACAAATATTCAACTCGCCATAAAGTAACAATAAAATATTCTAGTATAGATCTGGAGCTTCTATGATTTTTGACCTAATTTTTTTGGATAACTCCTTTATTTAACTATATACATAAGCCTTTTCATATTTAAATACCAATTAAATACAAAGGGGCTTTGCAGATTAGACCCCTCAGCACCACTGGGTAGCACAAAAGCACAATCCACATCTCAGAATTCACAATGATGATTAATTTAAAATAAGAGGATATTTATGGTTTTTCTGAATCTATATTTATCCTTCCTGATTTATAGTCTTCAGTATTGTGACTCTTAATGTTGGATATTTTTTATCCCCAACTATCTCCCGCTTTGATTAAGGTTTCAAGTTTTCTCTCTCTTTATTCTTATATGTTGATGTAACAACAAGCCTTGCCCTCCTACCCTAACCTCCCCTAGGGTCTCCAATAGGCCTCTTCTCTAGCCTACGAAGGGTTCTTCACTAATCGTAGCCTTCAAGGATCTCCCTATCAAGATCCCACATAATTTCAGCTTGAGTACACCAACAAGAAAACCAAACTACTTCAACACCTAGCCATGGTATTCTTCTTGCCCTTCTTCACAAAATAATCCCAATGGATCCCAAACTCTTCCATATGGATAGGTAGCCTCCTATATTTCTAATTGGATCCAATCTAATTTCCACAAACTCCTTTTTCATTGAAACCCTAAATGAGTTCCAAGATCAAAGACAAAATCACCCAAAATAGGGCTACAAACATTAGGCCTAATTAGACTCTTTTTCTGCAATAAATTGTAAAAATTCTTAACAAGTTGAAAAAAAAGTAATATATACAGATACCCTTTATCAAGAAACTAAATCTTTTCTATTTCTTGTTTCCCAGAAGTGTACGTATAGTACCTCCTATAATCATGCCTAAAAATCAGTGTTTCTAAGCATTTAGTCTCTCTACACAAAAGAACTTGTTCTTGGCACAATAAAATTCTCTCCCAAACTTATCTTTTGAATTGGGGCTCCTCCACACGACACACTACCTCTCCATAATCAATGATTTAATCAATGAATGCTTTTAATCCCCCCCATTAGCTCTGCAACTGCTTATGATCCCTAGCCATGCAACACTGGCTCACCTAGGGCATCATATTAAAAATAGCTTCCATGCTTTCCAGGGCCCCTCCTTTACTGTACAATATGCACATGGGGTCACCTCACTAATCCAAAGAGCCCATGCTGAGTCCACAGTGGGAAGAGGATCTATGACCCCATCTTCACCAGTTGCCTAGTTCAGACCAGCGACTGGACAGGAAACAAAATAATTTTACAAAACTAAAAAACTACTTACAAAATTGAAATCCAACACCACACAAAAAATTAAAAACACCTACTCTAACACTTCCATGGATTACAATATTTAATTCAATCCATTAACACACCAAATGCTCAGAAAAACACTAACTATGACTATTCTTGCTATTACTCAATCCGTACACACAATTTGAAAAATGCGCCAACCCTTTCAAAAGGTAGGGGATGGCCTTAAGTAGTTTACCAAGACCCAAAATCAACAGATTCAGATAGTTATGAAACCAATTGCTTGAATTTGCAATTATGCAGCAAATGTTGTCAATGTTGTCAATGACAACATTGACAACTTTTACATCTTTTTGGTTTTGCTAACCAAACTTGGTCATAAGTCCACCAAACTTAACCAAATGCTATTCTAAGGTGTTATAAAATTAAAATAGAAACTCAAGTCCCTTGCTTCTCCATTTTGACATCAAAATGCATAAAACCTCCTATTTGATCTAATGTGGACAATCCTACAACTAAGGTCACAAAGGACCTATTAAGGCATCCTACACTAACACACTCCACACTAGGACTTGGTTAGTCCCCTTATTTCACTAGTGGTTTGGCTAGGACCACTACAAGCCAAAAAAAATAGAAGCCCTAGGTTCCTTTCTAGCCCTAGCTAGGTGCTCCTACACCATACTCTCCCACAAAGGAAAGTTATGTCAGTCCCATGGAAAACAAATCTTCAAAGATGCCCACCTTTTGGAAGTATAATTCTACAATCCATGAGACCTCTGAGTCAGGCCTATGCTTCCACTTGATTAGGTGTTCCATGTACACCTTGTGCCTTGTATTCTTCTTGACTCTTGAGTCTAGAACTCTGTCAACTTCCAACTGAGGTTTGGGAGGTAATACTGTAGTCTCAACATCAACCCTGACCCCTTGACTGCTTTGATCATTCTATGTGATCTGCCCTTTGAATTGGATCAAATTTTGTACATTGAACACCAGTGAGATGCCCAAATCAGAAGGTAGGTCTATTTTATATGCATTAGCCCCATATTTGGCTATAATCTTGCAAGGTCCCACCCTCTTCATCTATAATTTAGTTGGGACACCCTTCTGTAACTAATATTTGTTCAACTAAACTATCACATAGTCACCTATCTCAAACTGAATGTCCTTCCTCTTTTCATCAACTTTTGCCTTCACCTTTTGTTGACTATCTTGGATTGTCTGCTTGACCTGTTCTTGGATCTCCTTCATGGTTTGATTGAAATCCTCAACATGACCACTCCTATACTCCATGCCTCCAAGATCTCTAAGTTCACACGCACCTCTTGGGTGCATCTCATAAACTACCTCAAATGGGCTTCTTCCTATCATTCTATTCTTACTATCATTGTATGCATACTCTGCTTGGGGAATGACCACATCCCAAGTATGACCATACTCCTTAGTTAGGAACCTCAATAGGTTACCCAACACTCTATTGACCACCTCAATTTGTCCATCAGTTTGAGCGTGGTAGGTTGAATCAAAAGAAAGATTGGTACCCAATCTAGTCCACAATGTCCTCCAGAAATGGCTCATGAATTTCACATCCCTATCTGATACTATACTGATGGGAAGACCATGGATCCTCACAATCTCCTTAAAGAATAAATAGGCTATGTGGCTAGCATCATTAGTAGTCTTGTAGGCTATGAAATGACCCCTCTTGCTAAAACTATCAACCAATACATAAATGTTATCATATCCTTTATTGGTTTTGGGTAGACCTACTATGAAGTCCATGCTCACACACTCTCATGGCCTGTTAGGAACTAGTAAAGGCTGATATAAACCTGCATTACTTATTCCTCCTTTGGCTTCCATGCATACAACACATTGCTCCACATATTTGGTAACATCTCTTACCAACTTTGGCCAATGGTAGAACCTTTGCACAAGCTCCAAGGTTTTGTTCATACCAAAGTGACCATTTAAACACCCATTGAGTTTCTCCTGTATGAGATTCATTTTCATACAGCCTCTTTGCACACATAACTGGTTACCCCTAAATTATAGTCCATTTTGCAAAGTAAACTCTAAGAACTTGCTATGGAAATGGTTCTGAAAATCAACACACACCTTGTATGCTTCCCCAAAGTCCTCATCTACCTTGTAAAGATCTCAGAAACTATCAATGCTAATGCTATTCAACTAGACTTCTTGGACTACCAACAACCTCCTACTTAGTGCATCTACAACCTTATTGATTTTCCCTTTCTTGTGCTTTATAGTAAAGGTAAATACTTGCAAATACTTCATCCATTTCAAATTCCTATTTCTTAGTTTCTCCTAAGTATTGATGTAACTAAGGGCTTGGTTGTCAGTAAACACCACAAACTCTTTGGGCAATAGATAATGCCTCCATTTTCTAAGGGACTGAACTAAAGCATATAGATATAAATCATAAGAAGAGTATTTATTCTTAGCCTCATTCATTTTCTTACTAAAGAAGGCCACTGGCTTGCCTTCTTGACTCAACACACCCCCTACTGCCATCCTACTTGCATCACATTCAATAGTAAACAATTTATCAAAACTAGGCAATTGTAGGATAGGTTGAGTGTCTACTTGTTTCTTCAACAACTCAAAATATTTTCTTTCTTCTACTATCCACCTAAACTTAGCTTTGACCCAACCCTTGATAGTATCTAATTAAGGAGCATAGATACCACTAAAGTTCCTGATAAACTTTCTATAAAACTTGGATAAGCCATGAAAACTTCTTACCTTAGTGGTTGTGGTAGGTGGTGGCTAGTTTAGGATGGCTTCAACTTTCTCTTGGTCCATCTTTAAAGAACCTTAGGACACTACAACTCCCAAGTACACTAGTTCTTTCTTGAAGAACTCACATTTTTCAAGATTGGTTGCCAGCTTCTCTTCATGCAATCTCTTCAACATTGCCTCTACATGCTTGACATTTTACTCCTTTGTCTTGCTAAATATCAGTATATCATCAAGATATACCACTAAAAACTTCCTTTTGAAGTCCTTGAGAAATTCCTTGATGAGCCTCATGAATGTGCTCATAACATTTGTAAGGCCAAATGGCATCACAAGCCATTCATATAGCCTGGCTGTGGTCTTGAATGTTTTTTTCCATTCATCCCCTTCTTTCACCTTGATTTTGTGATAACCACTATTCAAATCCAACTTGGTGAAATACATTGCCCCTCCAAGACAATCCATGAGATCCTCAATCATGGGTATGGAGAACCTATACCTTATTGTGATTATGTTTATAGCCCTTGAATCTGTGCAAAGTCTCCATTTCCCTCCCTTCTTGGATGCCAACATAATTGGGACTGTACATGGGCTTATACTCTCCTTTATTAGGCCTTGATCCAAGAGTTCTTGTACCTGCCTTTCCACTTCCAAGTTTTGATCAGTGGTTAGCTTATAAGTTGTGTTATTAGGCAAAGATGCACCAGGGAAAAAGTCTATCTGATGACTTATTACCCTTCTAGGAGGTAAGATAGCAGGAGTGCCATCACTCACTATGTCTTTATACTTCTTAAGAAAAGTTTGTATTTATGATTTAAATGGTTCCTTGACTAGTTTTCCTTCCTCCTTACGTCTGATCACAATAGCATACACTTCCTTCTCATCTTTCTTGAGATCCCTCACAAACTCCTTTCCACTACACAACATGACATTAGGAGTCTTGGAATGTGGCTCTTCATCTTCTAGAAAAGACTAAATATTGGAAGTTCTGCCTCCTTTCTTGAATGTTATAGAATTTTCCTTTCCATCATATACTGCCCCATTGTCAAATTTCCAAGGCCTTCCTAACAGAAAATGTCAAGCATCCATTGGTAAGAAGTCATAGAAGAGTTTATCCTTATACACTGCTATGGAGAATTCCACCCATGTCTTCTCATTCACCAGTACACTTTGGCCTTTGTTGAGCCATGTCACCTTATAGGGATTCATATGGGGTACTTTGGTCAACTTGATTTTGTTGACAGCTTCCTCTGAGATGATATTATCAGTGGAACCAGAGTCCACTATCACCTTAAAAACTTTGCCAAGGATCTTTCATCTTATCCTAAACAAAGCCCTCCTATGCTTGGGTTCATCTTTACTAGGTTGTCTTATTGAGACCCTTCTAAACATTAATTTCTCACCAATCTCTTAATCTAGATGGTCAATCTAAGGAGCTTTGACACTTAAAGTGTCTTCATGGAAATATGCTATTTGTTTATCACTATTTGATGTAGTAGGCTTGTCAGGACATCTATATGTTGGGTGGCCTAATTGACCACAGTTGTAACACTTCATACTCGCAAAGTATGATTTACTTCTACCTCCTCTCCCTCTACTAGGTCCTTGACTACCTCTGCCTCTGTTATAGCCTCCTCTTGGAGTGCTTTCCCCACTATGCTCTATTAATTTGTTTTCACCTTGATTCCTCTTCTCATTGCCTTTGCCTTGATAGCCTCCTCTTTGACCCCTTTGGTCTGTTCCTCTACTTCTGTTCTTGAAGTTAGAGTCACCTTTCTTCTTTTTCTTTTCCTCCACTATGAGGGCTAATTGATGACACCTCTAAACTGTCATTGGTGTCCACAAACTGATTTCTTCTTGGATGTTCCATTTCAAACAACCCAAGTACCTTTCTACCTTGATAGACTCTTCTTCTTGTTGCTTGGATCTAAGACACAACCTTTGTAATTCCTCTGTATAAGAGGCCACATCTAGGTCATTTTGCTTCAAACTCTATCTTTTTCTATGGATTTGAATCTCATAGTCTTCAAGAAAGTGATTCTCCTTTAGCTTGGTCACCATTGCATTCCAATTGGCTATGGGTTGCTTACCCAATCTAACCCTCTCATCTTGCAGGTATTCCCACCATGTTAGGGCTGACCCTCTAAGTCTTTATTTTTCCACCTTGAGATTTTGTGCTTCAGTTACTCCTTCACACTCAAAATGGTTCTTCATTCCTTCAACCCAATCCATCACTACTTCAATATCCATCTATAGACACCCGAAAATGGATAGGCTTGCAAATTGACATTAAAAACACTAATTTTCATCTATTAATTAATGGTTTTTTAATCATTAATTAATCATCTATTTTCCTCTAAATTTATTCCCCAATTCATCTAATCAAATTCCCAAAATTAATTAAATAATTAACTTTATTTAATTAATTAACCTTAATTGATTAATAACCATTAATTAATTAATTAAATTAAATTTCGTATAGTTTAAATTCAAATGTTTAAACTTACTAATTTAATTTCATTCAATAAAGCAATTCTAAATCAAAAGAATTAGATTATCTCACATGTTGAAAAATTTAATTAAATAAATTAATTAAATATTCATTTATCTTCAAAGAGATAACCCCAATCAGATCACATGGGTTACTCCACCCATCTCTCCAATCCATATGGGTAACTTCGCCCACCTCTTCAGTTCAAAAAGGTAACTCACCATTAGCTCTTCAATCAACCAAACTCTATCTCCTCTTTATCAAATGAAGAGGTAGAGTTTACTGATGGCTTCTCTAGTTCCTTTTAATCTCAACCGTTCATATCATCACCAATTCCTATATAATAAACCCTTCATAACCATTTGAAGGATCCAGGATTTCAAGCTCTTGTGTGCCATTACTATGTTAGTTTGGTTCTAG
This sequence comes from Thuja plicata, assembly GCA_018584345.1. Taxonomy (NCBI): domain Eukaryota; kingdom Viridiplantae; phylum Streptophyta; class Pinopsida; order Cupressales; family Cupressaceae; genus Thuja; species Thuja plicata. The sequence continues at coordinate 2,226,125 of MU224484.1, forward strand.
CATTCAAGCCATCTTGTGATTACACACCTGTTTCAATTAGTAAATTATCGATGCTTCTCAAGTCATATACGCTGCCCACACCAATACAGAGCATCAAGAAAAATGTTTCAGAAGGAGTAGAGAGAGACAATAGAAGCTTCAAGTGCTTTGAGGTTTACATTCATTTGTTTTCCTTTCTTGTGCTTATATATTTTATTGGTTACGTTCCAAGTTATTCATTTTAGTAGTCTTTGTGTATTGGATTTATATCATTGTAAAACCTTTGCTACTAACCCTTGCCTTTGGAAAGCTTGGGAATCACGAATCATGATTAAAGGAGGCACACATTTTGCTGAACCCAATGTGAAATAAACAGCCAAATTATCTCTTACAGATGACAAACATAATTGATCAAGCACGACCATACGATTGCAAACCTAAAAATTTGTATTTTTTTGATATCTGTGTTATTTCGCAATTGTTGGTATTTTTCCGCACTTAACGGAATTGTGCCACAATCGACTAGTTTAATACAGTAATCGATTGTAGGTTTCTGCATTTCTTTTCTGTTGTCTTCTGGGTCTCTGTCTTTTCTATAGTTTGCAACAACCAACCAGGTGGTACCGTAATCAGAAGAATTTTACCGCAATTGACTGACCTAGACTGCAATTGACTGATCCAGTCCCCAATTGATTGTGCATTACCGCAATTGAAAGTGTTTTGTCACAATTGCTACTTCTAGCCTGCAACTTCCTGTTATTTACCGCAATTGTCTGTGCATTACCGCAATCGCCTGCAAAATTGCTCATCAAGGCTGAATTCTTTATCTTGCTATCTCAAAATATGATACTTTCTTTATTTTTTCTGTAGGACGACGACTTCCCACAAACAAGAATGGTAAGTTGTTGGTGATAATCATTCATTGTTTCAAAGTTACACATACTCTCATTTGCAAAAATCCTTTTGATACTAACTTGTTTAAACAAATAAAATTAAAAAGAATTCACTTGTCGATTTGGGTTTAAAAAGAATAGTGTTTGTCAAACATCTCACATCTCACATTTCAAATTTGGGCTTAAAATTGACATGGGGACTAAAATTGAACAAAGCAAAGAATATCTCAATTTGGTGCATTAAAATTGAACAAGCAATCAACACCTATTTTTTGGGCTTAAAATTGAACACTTGTGCTTGTATGGTGGTGTAGCTTAGTTCACATTTCAAACTTTTGGAGCTTGATCGATTTACCTTGTGTCTTGAGTTTTGGGTGCACTTGCACAATCTGTTAGAATAGAAACCTTTACACTTTTTAGAAAGGCATTTTTGGGGAATGTGCTTCTTCCTCGAAGAATGATGTTAAACCAGTAATCCTTCTGATCGGTATATAAATAAGGCACAAACCAAAGTTCTATTTTATCTAGCCAAGCTTGAGTGAGGTGTATTGATGATAGTCTGGATCGGGTGAATATCAGTAAGGATTCAGTGTGGTCAACTAGGCTCTTAAGTGAGTCACACACATACAAACTGATTGGATAGACACCACAGACCCTTACTACAACCTTGTTAATTAGAGGCCAACCCGATTTACCTCCGAATAGGTACCTTATTATAGTGCAAGGGGTTGAAAAATTTCCCCCCAAGATTCCCAACATATGTGTCCCATGGTATTTGTGTAGTGAAAGGGGTCTTCACTCCATGACAACAATACCTGGAAATAGAAAAAACATGGGCACGTATGTCGTGGACCTTTGTGTCCTAGTAGTGTGACAATTATTGTGTGAGCTAACGGACATTCAAGCATTGGGCCTATAAAATTGTATTCTGAAGCCATTAACCTAGATTAATCTGACTGTTCATTGTTAAGACCTCGTGATAACCTTGTAAACTTGAAAAAGTTGTAGAACATACACATTATCAGTCTTCATTCTTCAAAACATAGTGTCTGTCATGCTTGTTTCTTTGATCAATTTTTGAAAATGCAAAACAAAACATCCAAACTGTCAAAACAAGTCAAATGTGTTAAATTCTAGAGTTGTCAACGTCAAATGTCTTGCAAATCAGAAGCATTGTTTCAAAAATACCAAAATTGTCAAGCAGTGATGCCCATCTTTTAGTCTTTTTGAGACTATTTCTCATTTACCGCAATTGCCCGCATTGTGCCACAATTGAAGGAAGTCTGCCACAGTTAACTTATTTATTGCTGCAATCATCTTTTTTATTACCATAATCGGTGATAACTTACCACAATCGACCATATACTTTGCTGTAATTAGTGGAGTTTTTCCGCACTTGACCAGAGATAATTTACACCTGTTTTAACCTAAAAACCTTGGGAGAACTCTTCATTTGGTGTCCAAAACTAGTGTCTATCCTAGGAAAATGCAAATAACATTGTGTTAATCTCTAAACATTAAAGATCATCCCTTCTCTGTAAAGCACGATTATTGTCAAAAACATTGTTAGTTTGAAAGCTCAGACTCGAAACACCTTGATCTCATCATATCAAACATCATCATCTTTATCAAAGTGAGTTTGTCCCAGGAAAAGGTTGACAAATATTATCTTTTTATATCATCACCACTTTGAGATCAAGGTATATCAAAATCTATCCTTAGAATTACCCTTGTCCAAAACATAACTTGGACTTCCTTAGAAAGGATATTCTTCTTTGTTTTCTTTATATCACTTGTTTTAGTTACAAAATCTAGACCACACTATGTCTCAAACAACTCATGGAGGGCCTTACCCATGGTCAAAGGCTAGAATGCAACCTGATGAGTCATATATCAATAGATTCCCCGCTTGGGAAATAGAGAGAGAAGATGACCCTTTTTTAAACACCAGTTCTACTATATTCATTGAACAACCCTGTGGGGCAGCTCTTTTCCAAAATGTCAGAGAAGAGGAACTAGAGGATATAGAGAAAGATTATTATTCCACACAAGTAGTTGACATTGTTGTAGAGAGGAATCTGGAACTCTTTTTAGCCATGCTGATAAAGAAGGGAGTCAAACTCCCCACTGAATTCAGTGTATCAGCCATATGGCCTGAAAACCCTCTCGTAGGTCAAAACATGGCTCAGCCTCCTCAGATACTTCCTGTTGTCTCTCAAATCTTCCCACCATTTTTATTACCCACATTGACATAGATGATACCCAGTCAAACCAACAACACAAACCAGGCCAGCACATCTTCCACTCAAAACATGGTAGGCTCGCAACTAAGTGCACTTGTGGTTACTAGTATGCTCCCACCTTTGGTCACATGGCTGGGACAATCAAGCTCTCAAGATATGCCTTTCATCATACCAAACACCAACTATTATGAAACTATGCTACTACTATAGTCAACTCATACTAGTCTTGGGATCAACACCTCATTCCCATAGAGATCCATCCCTACAAGTACAAGTACTTATAGTCAATGCCCACCAAAGGATACACCTTCACCCATTTTGACATCAATCCAACCTCTGCAATAGGAACCCCAGCTTCAGTTGCCTAAAATCCAACCTCCGCAACAATAACCCCAGCTTTAGTTGCCACAGATCCAACCTTTGCAACAACAACCCCAGCTTTAGTTGCCACAAATCCAACCACCACAATATCAACCCCAGCTTCAATTGCCTCAAATCCAACCCCCACAATAGCAACCCCATCTTTAGTTTCCTCAATTCTAACCTTTACAACAATGACCCCAGCTTCAACCCCAACCTCAGCATCCACAATATCAACCCCAGGAATATCAACCCCAGTTTCAATCACAATAGAAAACACAATCAAACCCACCATTGGATACTCATGTGCCCCGATTTCCAAATCACTCAGTCGGAAATCAATATCAAGTCCCCAGGATGAAATCCTATGTTCCTACTCAAGGGACATAGAAGCATAGCCTCATACCCACTACAGCACGGAGGAACATCCTCACACATCAACCTCAATATCAAATGGAAATATTAATGCAACAAATGAAAACCCTTCAAACCCAAATGATGGATATGCAAAATCAAGGGAAAACTAAATCCTACATCATAGAGGATTTATACCCATACCCCTTTGACCATCCTCTCCACATGTCTCCATTCCCAAATCACTTCTCGGTACTAAAATTTGACAAATATAGGGGCAATACCAACCCTATTGAACATATCCAAGATTTTTTTTCTAGTTGCGTCAAAGTCGCCCATGATGAAACATATTTAATGTGATTGTTCCTACAAAGCTTGGTCAGACTAGCAATGGAATGGTGCTTGCATTTACCTCATGGCATTCAGTCTTGGGGTGAACTTGCTGAAAAGTTCATAGCTCACTTCCATCATAACATCAAGTGCAAGGTCAGCATCAAGGACCTGTGCGATATCAAAAAAATGGATGGAGAGACTTTTGTGAAGTTCCTACAGAGGAGGAACATAGAAAACTGCATAACATATGATGTGCCCAAAAATGACCTAATAGTCATGTTCATTGACAATCTAATCCCAAACATGTCATTCACAACAGAATTATAGTTAGCTCTGAACTTCACACAACTCATTGAATGAGGAGTTCATTGTGAGTAGAACTTAGTCAAATGAGGAGTCCTTGCAGATCCAACACAAACGAATACAAACAAAAATGCAACGGACAAAGCTAAGTGGTGGAGCAAAAATAAGAATGTCATCAATGATGGTGTCATTGACATGAAGACAGTCAACTATGCACAACCCAAGGTGTCACTGCAAGGCACACTTGTGGCCAACCAAAAACCCATAGGGCCCACTCAACAAGAATAAACCCAAAACCAACCTCCCCCTATACAAGTGGTCGTTGTGTCAAACAATCAGCAACAAAATCAATGCAGACCATGGTTTCAATTCTAGCAATGAGATTTCACACCATTAGGAGATCCGATAGAATCAACTTTACGCAAGTTGATATTATCAAACACTATCAATTTCCCAGAAATTAGGGACTTTGAGCATGATGCAAACAAACCAAGGTGGTATAATGACAAGGATTTCTACAAGTTTCATCGGGTGAAAGGGCATGAAACATCTAACTATTACCGATTGAAACACGATATCCAAGACCTGATTGACACAGGGGCCATCGATGTGACAAATACCCAAACCAAAGGCACAACTAATCACACTATCTTCAATAATACCTTTCATGATCACAACAAGGGAAAAGCCTCTGGGTCTGGTGGATAGGAAAAACAAGTTAACTATACATATGCCAACAATGATAATGTTATCAATTGCCTCAATCCTTCAGATAGCCATGTGGCTACTATCACTATCAAAGACCAAGGTACCAAATGTGTTGTAAAAATTTTTTGTGCTAGATTCATCTTGCAAGGAGTACTATCCTCATCTACTATATCTGCCAATCCTAAAGAAAACTCAGATCCACAGCCAAGCATAGTGGATAAACTAAAGTGCACACCTATCAAGATCTGCATTTTGGACCATGTGCATATCTCCACAGCATAAACTAGCACTTAACCAAGCCCTTCAGAATGCATTTGTCCCAAGGGAAATAACACCCAAGAGCTTCCAAATGATGGTTAACCATATAGTTTCTAACAAACATGCCACATTCATAGACCATGATGTGTCGCCGCATAAACCCCTGCATAATGATCCTTTGCACTTACTGGTCCAGGTCCACAAAAGTGCTATCTGTAGGGTCCTTGTTGATGGTGGAGATAGGTTAAACAAATATAATATAAAGTTAATCAAGCAATTGGGCTATTCAGAATCTAGCATTGATGTCACAAGAAGGATAAATATTAGAGCTTATGATGAAGAGGAAAGGTCCTCTAAAGGTATTATCATTCTACCTATCTGTATCAGTCCAGTGGTCAAAAACACTCCCTTCCAGATCCTAGATCTTGAGTTGGGATACAACATGCTACTAGGGAGGCCTTGGATACATGAAATGCAAGCCATACCTTTGACATACCATCAATGCATCAAGTTCCCACACCAGGGAGAGGAAATCATCATAGAGGGAGATCCCAATCCTTTCCAATACTGTAATGTTGTCCAAATCAGCACTAATAACCAGGTACCCTAAAACCAAGACGCAAGCATCCCATCCTCTTTAGATTCAAATCCTAAGGATTTCACATGGATAGTAGGAAAAATAGCTATTAATGCAGATGCAAGTATTCCCTCTTCAGTTTCAAATCCTAAGGATCTCACATGGAAAGCAGGAAAAATATCCATCACCAACAAAGGTTATGATGAGTATAGATATGAAGAGGCTTTCACAATCACGCACATGCCTTAGAGCCCGAGAAATTATGGCATGCCACAACCTGTTATTTTAACAAAAACTCAGCAGCCTATTCTATTCATATGTCCACCCACAAATTTTGTCAAATGGGGAGACATAGCAAAAGAAAAGCCATTTGAACAAGATATCAGTATATGGTTATACCAAGACCCACAAGAGACAATCTGACAAAACCTACCCCTGTCAAACTATGGTAATGGTAGTACAATGTTACAAAGATTTGGGTATGATGGTACAACCAGCTTGGGGGAAAGAGAAAAAGGCATAATGGAATTGTCTCTCCCACCAACCCAGAGAAACAAGAAAGGGTTGGGCTATGGAAAACAAAGAACCGGTCCTGTGATCCAAGACATCCAAGTTGATCAGGAAAAAATAGAAGAGATGGACTAGGGGCACGACACAGAACATGCCTTGATAAGAAACATATTAGTACAGTTGTTTCCCACCGAAGAGGGAACCACACAAACCTGAATAGACCTCCACATAGAAATCGATGATAACAAAGGAAGTGAGACATCTGACGAGTGTTCTATTGAGAGTGACTCCCATGAGTTTGAGTGGAGATCCCTTCATGACTCAGAACCATCAATCCCAGATTATTCCCCTCGATCAGACACTATCATAAACTTAGAAGACTTATTTGACCAACTGTCCATTGCCGAACAATCCTGCATAGATAAGCATATCATTTATCATTCCTCGAGTGGTGCATCCACATCATAGTCCAATTTTGTAGGAACCATATCTATAGTCCCTTTCAAATAACTAGAGTCAGATAACCACAAAAGTATCTATCTTGTACACCCAGAGCTAATAGAATGGGATCAACAAGGACCCCCTGATTTAGATGTCTTTGAGAATGATGAGGCTATTGCTGATTTTATGGGACTTAGGGAAGTCATTCCATCAAGAGACCACAAGGAAGGCATCTCCATTGACCTCGAAAGAGTGGCATATTTTAGGGAGGTAGCTCCTCTTTCTAGTCCACAAAAGAAAAAATAACAAAAAAATGGTGAAAAGATAAAACAAGACGTATCTTCTAGAGAAAACCTCACTGAGATGCTAGAAGATCGAAAGAAGGAACTCCTCCCCTTGATAGAGGATAAATTGACATTACTAGATGAAGAAACAGAGGAAGTCAATTTGGGAGATGAAAAGAACCCAAAGAACATATACTTGAAAAAATCACTCACCCCTAAGGAGAGAGAATAGTTTATCAACTTATTTAAAGCAAGGATGATCAATTTCACATGGTCCTACTCAGATACACCAGGGTTAGATCTAGAGTTAGTAGTAAACCATCTCTTGTTTCTACCCAATGCCAAACCTATTAGGTAGAAGCTAAGAAAGATGCATCCCCATGTTGCATTTCTAGTCAAAGGAGAATTGAAGAAGCTCCTAGATGCTAAGTTCATAATACCTATACCATATGCAGACTGGACATCTAACTTGGTGCCAGTTACAAAGCATAGTGGTCAGATACGGATTTGTACAGACTTCAGAGATCTCAACATAGATTGTACCAAGGATGACTTTCCTTTACCCAACATTGATATGATAGTAGATCTAACCGCTGAACATCAAATGCTATCACTCATGGATGGATTTTCAGGGTATAATCAGATAAGGATCACACCAAAGGATCAACATAAAATATCTTTCACATGTCCTTGGGGCACTTACTATTGGAACATCATGCCATTTGGTCTCAAGAATACTGACGCGACATATCAAAGGGCTATGAAAACAATATTTCATGATCTCATCCACAAAACAATGGAAGACTATGTGGATGACATAATAGACAATTCAATGCTTTGCAAGGGTCATCTACAAGTATTGGGACCAATCTTTGACAAAATGCAGGAATTCAAGGTCTGTCTAAACCCAAAGAAATGTGCATTTGGTGTCACAGCAAGAAAGCTACTGGGGTTGATAGTGTCACATAGAGGCATCAAAGTAGACCCAGATAAAGTCAAAGAAATATTGGACATGCCTCCACCATCGAACCTGAGGCAACTAAGAGGGTTACAAGGAAGGTTTCAATCAATCAGGGGCTTCATAGCTCAGCTAGCAGAGAAGTGCCACCCATTCCAACATCTACTGCACAAAGATGTCAAATTCATATGGACTGAGCAATGCAAACAAGCATTCCAAATATTCAAGGACTAACTCCTCAAGTCTCCTATATTGGTGCCACCAGTCCAAGGTAGACCATTTCTTTTGTATATCTCAGCATTAGAGTCAACACTAAGTGTACTCTTAGAACAACATGATGACACGGGTAAAGAAAGGGCCATCTACTATATAAGCAAAACATTGGTAGGAAATGAACTCAATTATATGCCAATTGAAAATTCATGCCTTGCAGTTGTCTTCACTTCCCAGAAGCTGAGAAATTATATGTTGTGTCACCAAACAAAGTTGATCACACATGTTGATCCTTTAAAATACCTCCTAAGCAAAGCAACACTCACCGGATGACTTACAAAGTGGGTAATGATCTTAAGTGAGTTTGAAATTGAGTACGTAGATAGAAAGGCCATAAAAGGGAAAGTGATCATGGATCAACTAGTAGAGGCACCCATTCAGGACCATCAGCCTATTATTTTCAACTTTCCTGATGAATATATTATGATACTACAACCAGCGAACGAGGTATGGTAACTATAATTTGATGGGTCATGCACGAACAATGGTGTGGGGGAAGGGATAGTGCTTATCACTCCAGATCCTGATACAATTCCAAAGTCTTTCAGACTCAACTTCCCCTGTACAAACAAAATAGTAGAATATGAAGCACTGGTCATCGGTTTAAAGATAGCAATTCAATGGAGAATGAAGAACCTTAAGGTCTTTGGATATTCGCAGTTGGTCATCAGCCAAGTCAACAATGATTATATGACCAAAGACAAGAAGCTAATAGCATACAAAGCACAGATGGAAACATTACGTACCAAGTTCCATTACATCTTCTTCGAGCAAGTCCCACGAGCATAGAACATAGATGCAGACACAATGGATACCATAGCATCATTGATTGATATGCCAGGTAATGAAACAAGATTCCAATTTCTAGTAGAGAAACTCTTGGTGCCATCACATCAAGCATCCATCACAGAATTAGCATGCATCCTTGTTGGTCTTGAATCCTCATGGTACCAAGATGTATATAACTACCTCGAAAATAGTGTCTTACCTCCCAACCTGTCTAGAAACCAGAGAAAGTCACTCATCCACCAAGCCTCTAGGTATACCATCCTCTCAACTACTTTTTATAGATGAAGTCTATATGGAATGCTACTACGATGTCTTACTTCCACTGAATCCCAGAGAGCTTTGTATGAGGTACATGAAGGAATTTGTGGAACCCACTGAGGTGGCAACAACTTAGCTAATAAGATCATCCACATGGGATACTATTGGCCCACAATAGAGACAGATGCACACAAACATGTACAAAGGTGTAGACAGTGTTAGATTCATGGAGACCTCATCCATGCACCAGCCCAATAACTAAATCCTATCGCATCACCATTGCCATTTTCCATGTGGGGATTTGACCTAGTGGGCAAAATTACACCTTCTTCATCAAATGGACAAAAATACATCATAGGAGCCAGAGAGTACTTCACCAAGTGGGTGGAAGAAATTCCCCTCACTTACATAACTAGAAAGAAAATAGCAATGTCCATACTTAACCACATTATCTATCGATACGGGATCCCTCAAAATATCCGGATAGATCATGGTACACCTTTCCAGAACAAGGATGTTGAAGAGCTATGCAAATAGTTCCATATCAAACAAGCACTCTCCTCATTTTATTATCCTCAAGGGAATGGCCAAGCCGAAGCTACAAACAAAACAATCTTGAAAGTCTTGACAAAAATAGTGAACAAATTAGGGTGAGACTGGAATTTACAGCTTAGTCCCACACTATGGGCATACAAAACTAGTGTGACAACACCTACAAGAGTCACTCCTTTCTCCCTAGTCTATGAATCAGAGGTGGTATTACCCCTCAAAGTGGAAATGCCATCCCTAAGGATATCATTGAAGAACCTGATTACAAATGAAGACTACAGAGTAGCAAGGCTCAGTGAATTGGAGTTACTAGATGCAAGAAGACAGCATGCCTTCGACCACTTACAAGGCTATCAAAATTGCCTTAGAAGGAACTATCACAAGAAGGTGAAGCCATGAACATTTGAAGTGGGAGACCTTGTCCTCACAGAAAATAAAAAGAACCAAGTTGAGTGAGTCAAACCTGGAAAGTGTGAGCCTAACTGGCTAGGACCATTTGTCATTGTTAGCTCTACCCAGAGTGGGGCATTCATACTGGCGACACCAGAAGGAGATCAGCTCCCAGGATACATCAATAGCATGCACCTCAAGAGGTTCTACCCTTGAGGTCTCTATGGTTAAGGCACCTATCTATATATCCAGAAAACACCAAAAACATTAGAAAATACAAAAGTTACCTTGGTGAAAATCTGGCAATCAGGCACCTTGGTGACAAAAAAAAAATCAAAAAAGAAAAAAAGTAAAGACAAAAAAAATCCCTCTCTCAATGATAACCTAGAAAACAAGTGATATTGAGTAGGTACCTTGGTGAAAACCTGGCAAACAGGTGCCAAGTGTTCATCTAGCTTCACCATCAATGAACTCCAAGATCAAGAGCTTGAGTACACTTCAAATGCAAGACTAACTACCCAAGCTATATCTAGAAGCACACTCCCCTCTAAGCACCAAGCACTTACCCATGGTTAATACTGGTCTACCAGATTAGGGGGCGATTCAAAATGTCTTGAAAAAACTCCAAAAAATTAGAAAACTCATCATAAAATCCCAAAAGATCAAAATGTTCTGATAAAATTGATCTTCATCAAAAACATTCAAAAAATTGCAAAATCCCAAGCAATAAAACCAACTTGGTTATCAAGAGAGAAAAGGGTGATCACACCTAGTCAATCAATGTCACAATCATGAGGCTTGCAAATCAGCATCGGGTTCATCTGACATAGCTTTATCAATCTATCAATTCAATCAACAAGCAACTGGCAACCAAGCCAATCTATCAATTGTCACAATCATGAGCTTTGCAAACTAGCATAGGCCCATCTAACATAGCTTGATCAACTGCCACCATGGTCACAATCAATCAATCACATCATATCAATCATCTTACACAGTGATGGGTAAGCTTAAACTAGACAAGTTAGTCTTATATGAGTAATCTATTACTGAAACCAGACACACTCAAGAAATCAAGCCAATCAAGCCTATCAAAAGAGTCGAGCCAATCAAGAGAATCCAACTACACCTAGGAACCATCCAAAAATGTTGACTAGGTCAATCGAGTCAATTAGATGTCAATCTATATTTTGCGGTTATGTTCTTACGCTACTCTAGGATCCACCATGTGAGGAGAGTAGCTATGATAGATCATGCCTTATTTTCTTTGATTGTTGTCTATTGAATGTTCACTTAAATTTTAGGACCATGATGATTTAGGATAAATGTGGTAGGCGCTATCACTTATCTGGTAGCTGCGTAGTTCCATGATTTGAGCTTAACCCTGGGAAAGAATTGGACATTCCTTCTCTTTTATTTGCATGTTTGGTTTATAGAATAAAGAGCTTGTAGAAATATTTAGATGGACTCTGAGTGTGTTGGAGTTCTATCTTGGTTTCTATGGTCTTTCCCTTTATGTTGCAATCAAGAGTTCATGATGCTATCCAGATGGATTCTAGGGGTGTAGTAGTTCTATCTTGTTTTCTTTGGCTTTCCCTTTCAGAATCAAGAGCTCACGATGTTATCCAGATGGACTCTGGGTGCATAGGAGCTCTATCTTGATATCCTTGTTGCAATTTCTTTAGAGGACAAAGTGGTATCTAGATGGTCAATATCTAGGTGCTTTTGGCTCTCTTTCTTTTTCAAACAGGGAACATAGTTGAACCCAGATGGTCAATATTTGGGTGCACTAGGTTCTCTTTCTATTCAATCTCTCTACTCCTTCTGCTATCAAGAGGTCATGGTGGTATCTAGGTGGTATGTGGTCTGGATACATTGGACTCTCTTCATAATTTTGGAAAAAAAAAAGATGCAATGATGACAAATATTGGAAATAGGGGCAGCGACTTGGGACACTCATCCTTTCTATCAATTCATATCTATCAGAAAAAAGACAAAAATCCTTTATATCATTCCATATCTAATAGATCAATCCCAGAGAACATCTATCTAAACTAACTTCTTTCTAATTAACACATGCATTACTCAGATATTCTGTGCATAATAGATTGCATTCATTCCATTTAAGTGTATCAGAAAATGAAAAAAAAAACATAGTAGTTGCATACATGGTAAATCATAAATCACATGCATTAAGAAACATCTCATATACACCATCCTACATAAGCATGTCAGTATCATAGGAAATTAAATCATCCATCTACAAGTTGGCATCATAGGAATCATACTGCATATATATCTCATCATCAATTCATATAATCAAAATATCTCATATAATCAAAATATCTGAGTATAATGAACAGTCACAAGTCTAAACAAAGGAAGGTAATCAATATATATCAATAAATATTAGTGTGTAGGGATACAAAAATGGATACTACTCAGAGTGTATCAAATTAACATCATTACAAAAATGGTACATGATACATAATGGGATCAACATGTGCTACCCCAACCCTCACCGAGAGGTGGATGAGGGGTTGGCATATCAGAAGTTGGTCTTTGTGATGAACTAGGAGCTGTAACACCACTACTCTACTATCTCTACACTCTGTTAGATCTCTAAGAGGCTATGTAACTGGGCACTCTCTACTTTGTAGGAACTGCACCCTCATAGTGGCACCTCCAGTACTCGATCTCTCTCTGCGCATCATGAACAAATCTATAGTATAAGTCTAGAATATCTCGGTGAGAGGAATCTTGTACACTATCAATGAATGACCAAACCTTTGCTCAAGCTTGTCACTCTCTAGCCTCAGCTATTGTAACCCAAGCCTCCAATGTTGTAGCACAGGCATCAATAGAAGCAAGCCTGGCTTGAAGATCCTATACTTGCTAAGTGAGCTGCTCCAACTCCGAGGGATCAACCTCCATAACTCCTATGGCCACATCCATATCTCCCTCCTCTACCCTATCCCCCAATCTATCACCATCACTCTCTGAACTCTCCCCCATACTGCCACTACAAGTTGAGGAACTCGTACCTGCACTTTGCTCATCTAAAGCCTCCACATCTATGTCTCTAATCTCAACATCTACATCCTCAATCACCACCCTCTCCTCCTCTCTCAGAGCCAAAACAACACCAGTTCGTTAGTGTACTCTCCACACCAACTAAGGTTCCTACTCCATCATCTCCTCATCCTCTAATATAATACTCAAGCCAACCCTCGAAGTATTATAATGACCTCCACTCCTCCCACCTCTGGTCCTCAATCCACCACCTACACCTCCTGCACCAGGATCATCTCCCCTCCCCCTACCACCATCTTAGCCTCCACCCCTCCCTTTATCATGACCACCATCCCTCCCTCCATCCTGACCTCCCCTCCCTCGTCATACCTAATAGTGCCTCCTCATGAGTGTCACATCAACAGTATGAGAGACATCTATGAGTACAACTAGTCGAGTCTGGTCCCAATGAGTATCGAACTAGGGAGTAGTGCCTGCAAATAGATCAAATTCAAATATCAATACCACATCAAATAAAAGACAATGTCAGTACATAAAGAAGATAGATGATAAGAGAAGAAAAGAAATTGAACAAGAGATACGAATAAAAAAACAAACTTGCATCAACAGTGGTTGATTGCCATGTCCAAGCCACATGAAGTAACCCTACAAACTCAGTATGGGCAGCATCAAGTGATATAACACCACCCCAGATGGAAGATTCCCTCAACCTACAAGTAAAGTAAGCATAAGAATCAGACACGTCATGTCACTCACCAAACTGACACAACACCCTATCGGTGTTGTGAAAGTCAATCATGTGAACATGGTCAGTCACATGACCAATAAGATATCTCCACTGCCGGTAGAAGGGAAGATGGATATCCTCTCCATCCCACATAGGGAAATCTCTATATGGCCTCCATATGAAATAAGGGATCATATCCAGCTACTGATGCCAATACACCAAATGACCCATGTGGGTCTGAACAATGGCTCCATCGTACATATACACATAAGGCCTGTCAGCTAGTAAAGCACACGTACCAAGAGGGCAGAAAATAGCTATGTGCTCTTATGCCCATATCTGAAGGAGGGTCGCACCATAACCAAGTGACTTACCATTAAGGTAAGCCCCATATAACATATGAAAATGCATGTGAGCCAACATGCATGGCCCCCAAGCATAAACAGTATGGTCCTTGACCATACTCTGCAGTACAGTACCAAAGCTGACAGAAAATCCACGATGTCGACAATCGGGGCATAAGATGCCACAAATTAGACTACCTAGTAAGGTGGATAGTCTATCAAGGCCCAAACCAAATCTGGACCATGGAATGTCATAAGCACTAGACAACCCAAGCTGATCTTGAGGCAATCCAGAGAGCTCCGTCAGAGAAATAATACCAGAATGGGTGGCATACTCAACAAGCGCACCCTAGATGGAAAGCTAGAGGATGCGGTACACATCCTCCAATGTGATAGGACACTCGCTAGTGGGTAACTAGAAAGTACATGTCTTATAATGCCAACGCTCTACAAGAGCAAAGATCAGACCCCTGTTGGTCACGATCTCTGGCATATAGCAAATGCAATACAATCCTAGGTCCCTAAGTACTGACCTCTCATCCTCCAAGAGTTGGAACCTATAAACAAGACCCACCGGTCTCGACTCTCGACAGTGCAGAATCCTCCCGGTGAACTACACACACAAATAAATCAGAAAAATATCAGTATCATTCATCTAGGAAAGTATCAGAAGCCAGAATATATAGATATCAGACAAACAAATCAGGCAGACAGTTCTAAAAAAGAAATTACGGCAATAAACACTTCAACTGCAGTTCACTTATGCGATTGTGAAACATCATTATCGATTGCGGCATAAAAACTCAATTGTAGCATCCAAACATACACAATGCAGTACACTTATCGAATGTGGCACTTAACCAGCAATTGTGACATTCAAACCGCAATTGTGACAAAACCGCAAACGATTGCGGCACCATATGCAGAAATTCAAAAAAACAAAAAAATTTCAAAGAAATAAATAAATGCATTACTGACACGCAAATCAAGAAAACTCACCAGATGTCCTGCACCAGCTAGTCTCTGATACATCTAGAAAACAATAGACGATTGCGGCACCATATACAGAAATTCAAAAAATAAATAAATTCAAAGCAATAAACAAAGGCATTAATGACATGCAAATCAAGAAAACTCACTAGATGTCCTGCGCCAGCTAGTCTCTGATACATTCGGACCGAGTCGGAAATCTGAGTGACTCTAGGAAGGCTTGCCATCACACAAAAATAGGAGGAAAAGCATAGAAAACTAAAGACTAACTCACCAGGAAATCAAGAGCTCGAAGAAGGCAATGTGACAAATGATTGGCTCTCTTGGATATTTATAGGGGTCCCCACAAACCCTAATTTCACAAGGAGGTCTGATTTTTTCTTCTCGATCCCTGGAAACTTACACAGGAAATATTAGGGGAAATATAAGGCATTTTTCCAAATCAGTCAGATACCCAGATTTAGAAATGGCAGTTTTAATAAATTAACACTCATGTCAAGACTTTTTTCGCTCAAATTTGTTGAGGGGTCATAAATACACCTACTATCGCTAGGGAAAGCTGGGGCAGGATCAAAATTAGAGAATACTTGACACACCATGACAAGTCACATCGCATCAAAGAGGAGCAAATGTAGACACCTAAAAATGGACAGGCTTGCAACTTCACATTAAAAACACTAATTTTCATCTATTAATTAATGTTTTTTATCATTAATTAATCATCTATTTTCCTCTAAATTCATTCCCCAAATCATCTAATCAAATTCCCAAAATTAATTAAATAATTAACTTTATTTAATTAATCAACCTTAATTGATTAATAAACATTAATTAATTAAATAAATTAAATTTCCTATAGTTTAAATTCAAATTTTTAAACTTACTAATTAAATTCTTCCAATTAAATTAATTTAATTTCATTCAATAAATTAATTCTAAATCAAAAAGAATTCAATTATCTCACATGTTGAAAACTTTAATTAAATAAATGAATTAAATATTCATTTACTTGCAAAGAGATAACCCCAATCAGATCACATGGGTTACTCCACCCATCTCTCCAGTCCACATGGGTAGCTTCACCCACCTCTTTAGTTCAAAAAGGTAACTCACCATTGGCTCTTTAGTCAACCAAACTTTATCTCCTCTTTACCAAATGAAGAGATGGAGTTTACTGATGGCTTCTCCAATTCCTTTTAATCTCAACCGTTCATGTCCCTATCTCTGGGATTGATCTCAACCATTCATATCATCACCAATTCCTATATAATAAACCCTTCATAATCATTCGAAGGATCTAGGATTTCAAGCTCTCGTGTGCCATTACTATGTCATTTTGGTTCTATCATTCAAGTCATCTTGTGATCACATACCAGTTTCAATTAACAAATTCTTGACTCTTCTCAAGTCATAGACGCTGCCCACACCAATACTGAGCATCTAGAACAGTGTTTCAGAAGGAGTAGAGAGAGAAAATAGAAGCTTCAAGTGCTTTGGGGTTTGCATTCATTTGTTTTCCTTTCTTTTTCTTGTACATTTATTGGTTACATTTCAAGTTATTCATTTTAGTAGTCTTTGTGTATTGGATTTATATCATTGTAAAACATTTGCTACTAACCCTTGCCTTCGGAAAGCTTGCAAATCATGGATCACGATTGAAGGAGGCATACACCATCTTTCCAATAAACAGTGGTAAACCCTCCAATGTCTTTCCTCCTAGGGCTTTTATGGCTTTTAGGAAGGGCTCTTCATTCAAGACAGTGTCTGGTTAAGGGATAAGGTCTTCTTCCACAACCTTTTTACCCCAATCACTACTTTCCACTTCCTTGTTTCTAGCTGCTACATTTGTAACTTCTTCTAGCCTTATTTTCATACATTCTAAGGCTTCTTCAAGGAGTATTTTTTTATCCTTTTTATCATCCACCTCTTTAGCTAGCACTGCATTTGTCACCATGATTGACTCTCCTACTGATTCACCAGTAGCTGCAAACATACACTGATTTCTCAAGTCTTTAACTTTCTCTAATACCACTATGATGTAACAACAAGCCTTTCCCTCCTACCCTAACCTCCCCTAGGGTCTCCAATAGGCCTCTTCTCTAGCCCAATTAGGGTTCTTCACTAACCCTAACCTTCAAGGATCTCCCTATCAAGATCCCACACAGTCTCAGCTTGAGTACACCAACAAGAAAACCAAACTACTTCAACACCTAGCCATGGTGTTCTTCTTGCCCTTCTTCACAAACTAATCCCAATGGATCCCAAAATCTTCCATATGGAATGGTAGCCTCCTATATTTCTAATTGGATCCAATTGAATGTCCACAAACTCCTTTTTCACTGAAACCCTAAACTATTTCCAAGATCAAAGCTAAAATCACCCAAAATAGGGCTACAAACATTAGGCCTAATTAGGCTCTTTTTCTGCAATAACTTGTAAAACTCCTTAACAAGTTAAAAAAATAGTAATATATATAGATATCATTTATCAAGACACTAAATATTTTCTAAGTCTTGTTTCCCAGAAGTGTACGTACAGTACCTCCTATAATCATGCATAAAATTCAGGGTTTCTAAGCAATTAGTCTATCTGCAGAAAGAACTTGTTCTTGGCATGCTAAACTTCTCTCCCAAACTTCTCCTTCAAATTGGGGCTCCTCCACACACCACACTACCACTCCACAATCACTTATTGAAGAAATTAATTCTTTCAATCCCTCCCATTAGCTCCGCAACTGCTTATGATCCCTAGCCATGCAACACTAGCTCGCTTAGGGCATCATATTAAAAATAGCTTCCATGTTTTCCAGGGCCCCTCCTTTACTATAAAATATGTACATGGAGTCACCTCCCTAATCCCAAAGGCCTATGTAGATTCCATGGTGGGAAGAGGATCTATGACCCCATCTTCACCAGTTGTCTAGTTCAGACCAGGGACTGGACAGGAAACAAAATAATTTTACAAAACTAACAAACTACTTACAAAACTGAAATCCAATACCACAAAGAAACTCAAAAACACCTACTCTAACACTTCCATGGATTACAGTATTTAATTCAATCCATTAACAAACCAAATGCTTAGAAAAACCCTAATTGTGATTGTTCTTTCTATTACTCAGTCCGTACACACAATTTGAAAAACAAGCCAACCCTTTCAAAAGGTTGAGGATGGGCTTAAGTAGTTGACCAAGACCCAAAATACCAAATTTTAGATAGTTATGAAACCAATTGCTTGAATTTTCAATTATGCAACAAATGTTGTCAATGTTGTCAATGACAACATTGACAACTTTTACATCTTTTTGGTTTTTCTAACCAAACTTGGTCATAAGTCCACCAAACTTAACCAAATGATATTCTAAGGTGTTATAACATTAAAATAGGACCTCAAGTCCCTTTCTTGTCCATTTTGACATAAAAATGCATAAAAACCCCTATTTGACCTAATGTGGACAATCCTACAACTAAGGTCAGAAAGGGCCTATTAAGGCATCCTACACTAACACACTTCACACTAGGACTTGGTTAGTCCCCTTATTGCACTAGTGGTTTGGCTAGGACCACTACAAGACAAAAACAAAATAGAAGCCCTAGGTTCCTTTCTAGCCCTACATAGGTGCTCCTGCATGATATGTATTAGCCAATAACCCTCATGTTAATTGTTTGGTAGAAGAATAGATGGTGTGTTTCTGGATGATGCAGGTACAAGAAAGGAGATGCAACCAGGAACCCTCTTTGAGTAAATTATGCCATAATATAACAGATAATTATGAATGGCATTCTTCTCTATAGATTATGAAAATTTGTAACAAAGTGTAATAGACTCTCTAAGAGTTAACTTTGTAAGAAGGGGTATGCCCCTTGATTTTCTTTGTATGATCTAGACATAGTCCTGGACAAGATTGAAGTTTTTCTTCTTCGTTCTTTCTTACCAGTACCCGAAGTGAATAGAAACTTTTGTACTTAAACTCATGATTAATAAAATTATCTTGGCTTCAGCCTTTCCCTATCAAAAAAAATGCAATATAATTGCATTTAAATAATAAAAAAAAAAATTAAGTTTAAATTCAAATTAAAAATTGAGTTTTGTGGAGAATTAATTATTTAAATTAAAAAAAAGAGAGAGAAGAAAGGATATTTATTTATTATATATAGACACACACACACACACACACACACACACACACACACACACACTTAATTTGGGATAAGAAAAAATAAATAAATAAATAATGTTTATTTATTTAATATTTAAAGAAGAAAGAGAAAGGAAATTTGTGTATTTCTTTCTTTTAAAAATAAATAAATAAATAAATTGATTTTATTTTAAAAAATAACAAGAAAAGCAAAGAAAACAATTCTTTTATCTTTTTTTAAGGGTTGAGTTTTTTAGGAAGTTGTCCTAGGAACCCTAGTTGAATAGTTTTTTTATTTATTAAAGGATTTTTACCATTTGAAGGAGGACACAGAGATTTTTTAGAACACATGTTTTAGGAGACAAGATTACAGGTTTTGCATTGAGATTTTGAAGTTAAAGGATATATTTTTTAAGCTTGGGAGTGAAGTCTTCTTCTTCTTCTTCTTCTTCTTCTTCTTCTTCTTCTTCTTAAAATGTTGGAAAAATTGTTTTCTTCCTGCTTGCTTAGTTATGATTTGATTTTGACTTAAGGTTATTTTGATTTCTAAAAAATTATATAGATGGTTATGGTGCTCTTGTGAGTTATGTTTATGACATGTCTGGTATTCTGTGAGAATTTGTATGAAAACCCTAGGAGAGAATGACTTATAAAGGATACATTTATGTTTTATATCCATTAAGATTTTACCAAATTGTAAAAATTTGGTTGCATAAGTTTTAACTATATGGAGGAATCCTTGATTATGAATATGT
Organism: Thuja plicata; assembly: GCA_018584345.1. Classification (NCBI taxonomy): domain Eukaryota; kingdom Viridiplantae; phylum Streptophyta; class Pinopsida; order Cupressales; family Cupressaceae; genus Thuja; species Thuja plicata. The sequence goes on from MU224484.1 coordinate 2,246,572, forward strand.
GTATTATAGATACCTATATGTAAGGATATGAGTTTGAAAACATATGATTTTGGATTAGAATTGAAAAGAGTTAGGGTAGGGAATAATTTTCCAGCTTAAACATATAAAGACACATTAAGATACCAATTTAGGTTTTATTTAACACATATCAAAATTAAATAGGGTTCCTTTGTATGGAAAGGGTCAAATGTTGGCTGTTATAGTGAAATTAAGCCTATTTCAGCTTGATTTTCAATCGAAGCGTGAAAAACATTCATCCATAACTTTTTCAAATTACATAATTAGGAAAATCTCTTTGATAATATTTTAAATAATACTTTTATGTATCTTTTCCCTGATTTTTATGATGATCCAATGGTTTAAAACAAATTTATGCTCTTTTTACCAAACTAGTAACCTTCATTCCCGAACAGGGCAGTTACAGAGATTTATTTTTTACACTATTTAAATGACCATATCTTTAGGATTGGAAAGAATGAAAAATATGTAAAATTAAATTATATTTTCATATATATAAGTTGCAGATCCATATCATTTCATATGAGATTATACCATTCAAATCAACGACTGATCTGCATAGATGAAATACACAAAAACTCACTGTTATAAACTAAAAATTGTTAATAAATCTTGTTAATTAAAAACTTAAAAATTTGAAAATTATTAAATAATTAATATGACTGATCTAATCAATTTATAATTTAATTTCAAAGATCATAGAGATTCACTAAAATACCATATATGTTCCATGTGCGTACTTTATGTTATTAACTAGGCCATTTATGACTTAAGAGTATTTTAATAAATATAATAATATTATATAAATAGAGTTAAATAATATGTAAAATGTATGCATGCCTTCTCTCATGTGATTTTGGTGTTGTTAAGTGTCAGTGTGGGTAGGTTGTTACCCTAGGTGGGTTTTGTCTTACGACTAGTACTATCTTATGATTTTATGCTTTTTTCTCTTTAGGTTTTATATTATGGAAATTTCATAACCTATTTAAGTCACAATTGGTTCATGTGTTGTCTTGGGTGTTAGAAACACTGAGAGGGGGGGGAGTGAATTAGTGTTTGTCTATTACTTATATTTTATCTCTTTAAACATAAATCAAACATACATTCAATGACACTTAACACAATAACTCATAAAACACGATATGTTTATGGGAAAACCTTGATTAGAGGAAAATCCCGATGGGAATTAGTACCCACAAATATTGTACTAGTATAATGAACCTGTTAAAGTTCATTTGCCCTGTTAGAAGCAGTATTTACAATGCAAGTACAATGACCCTATTAGGATTCTTTACAAAACCCTGTTAAAGGTATATGGCTCACTGCCAGAGCTCACTACTCAATAGGATGAAGGCTACAACCTTCTGATAGTTGATATACACTATATCAAAAGTGAACTGCTGTGATGACATTTTTGTCTGATCAATTCCATTTATGCACTGATGCTCTTACTCTCTTAAAGAGCTTTATCTCATACTGACTTCACTATACTACTCTTCTATATCTTCCTTATACATTTTCTTCAACACTTGTAACATAACTTTATATTACATACTTATATGTTCATGCCCGAATAGACGCGACCCAAAACAAGACTTATGGTCGGCCCTAAAACATAATACACAATGCTTCCAAACTAATTGTCTTAAGAATGTTTACAAAATTACTAATTACATCATTAAAAACATACTATCATAGGCACTTGGCCTTTACATAACAAAATAATATACGCTAATCAAAACACTAGTCGGCTTTCATGCTCTATCTTCTGGACTGTTGTAGTACTATTCTTCCTGTATCTTCTCCATACTATCATTCCTTACCACACGTGTCTAGACTTAGTATGTATACATCAAATGGAACATATACCTGAACACACATACTCTGATTTGATCTCTCACACGTGCGCTAATGTGTTGATCATCGTATAACTCTGTTTGTCCTATTTTCCATACTTAGTCATTTTGTCTTCTAAGTTTACTTAGAAAGAAACTTAGTATGACTTTGTTGCCATGATGAAAACACAAAATAAGTCATTCATCCTCAGGAAGTCAACTTTCCAACAATCTCCCCCTTTGTCATTTATGGCAACAAAGGAATGTGGCCAAGTTTCTCAAAATGACTTAATCACAAAAAAATATCTAACATAGCATCTTTTAATATATACATATACTGCTCCACATATATACACATTCTCTATTACTCCCCCTTTGACATTAATGACAAAGGTGTCCAAAACTTGTAATTCTTCTAGATACTTACTCCATGTAATTATCTGGGTACACAACCTAAAGAGATTGGATCTCTTTTTGCCATAATACCTTCATTGCATCAATTGTCTGAAGATGCGTGCATAAGTCATATGTCAGCTTCTCCATCTTTATCAAATCCATGTAGGGACGTTGATCATTTGTCACAATGGTGGAATCAATCATTTTGATGTTCTCATTTAGAACTGCTAGAGAGGGCACAAGTGCATTACTCAATTGAGTTTGTCTGACTCTTATCTTACTGATCTCCAACTTAGCCTTTTCAATCTTGTCCAACTGACCTTGGTAGACATTGTTATAGATTTTCATGTCTTGCGTGGATGTCTCAACTAATTTTCTAATACTATCGACCATGATCTCTACCTCTTCTATCTTTTTGATATGTTCACAGGTGAACTTTACTCTGTCCATGCAGTTTGCTATAACCTTCTTACCTTTAGCTGCCAATTCTTTCAATATAGATTTCCCAATCTTTAAAGATTTTAAGTCTAAGGTAAAATTCTTTACCAATTCATTCAATCTCTCCTTTTTATACTCATCTTCTACAATTCTAGTAGCAGAGTCTACTAGGTCTATAAAGTGTGCTTTGAAGCTTGTTAGAATGTTGTCGACATTTTCAACTGACTGAATTTTGGCTACTTTCTTGTCTATAGGCACTAGATCATTCAAGATGTTTACTGATTCCAAGAAAAGAGGGTTCCTCATAACCTATTTTTCTTTGGCCTTTTCCATAGTTAGAACATTGGTCTTCATTAAGCCCTCTTCTCCCCATGCATCTAGACTTGCTGAATTAGGAGTTAACCTTGACAACAATGAAGTAGATGGTAAAGTGGATGGAGTGAATATAGTATTTTGATTGGTATCCATGCATTCACTCTTTACGGGTATCTCCTTGATTGGTGTCTCATTATCTTGAGTATCTTTCTCTTTATTCAAGTCTATTGGATCATTGGAGGGAACTTCATCTTGTTGTACAGATGTATCATCAGTGCACATCTCTGCAGTGCTTACAAATGCTTTATCAACTTTGTCCATGTCATTGTCAGATGCTATTATGGATATCTTGATATTATCAACCACTATAGTATCTTCTGAGTCTTTTGCTATATCAGAAGTTATTGACACTGAGGGTGTTGAAACCTATGGACCTATCATAGGTGCATTTTGAATCACTTGTTCTTTAACCTATTTGGGAGGAGCTGGAGTTACCTTAGTTGTAGGTGTCGTTGATGGATACATGTGTGTATCCATAAACACTTGTGCAAAATATTTTTCTGTCTCTTTTCCAACTAACTCATATTCCTTGTTCATAATATGAAGTGTCCTTTTCTTAGTTCTGAGATGAGGCTTCACCAGATCTAATAGAATTGCCTTTTCATCATGTCAGCATATAGGGAGAAGATTATCCAAAGTTTCTTCCATAATTATCATATCTTCTTCAAGTGCATGTCTCTTCATTATTTCAAGTATGTTGCATAACTTATCGGGTATCACTGTCTTAAGTTCTAGAACTGACTTCTTAAACTTAATCATGTGAGAGATGATCATAGAATGTATCTTAGTTTTATCAATCTCTTGATACTTTTCATAGACCTTAGCAATTTTGTCTAGTCTACCTTCATTAATAATCCTGTTCTTCAAGACATTTAGACTAGGTTTGAATCCTACCTCGGGAGGAGCTTGAGTGTTCCTTATTGTGCTCTGTGTGTTCCTTGAGGATGGGTGATTTGTGGGTGCTTGCTTCCTTCCTTTAGACTTCTTCCTTTGTATAGAAGGTGGAGATGAGTCTAGGTCAATGGTGGTAGAGGGTGCAAAGGTGCTCTCTACTTTCTTCTTCTTTTTGATGCCATCAGTCTTCTCAATTTCTTTGGCTATCTTGGCTTCTCTAGCTTTGTCAAGATCTTCTTGAGTGACACCATGAGCTCTGAGAATGCTAGATTTAATCTTAGATGCCTTTCTTTTGTTATCAGCACTATATAGAGTAGAGTGAAATTCATTAGTCTTTTCTCTGTAAGTGCCCCATCTGGGCTCATTGGGATCTTTGGGCATAGAAAAAAGGACCTATGCATATCCTTCCAATACATGTTCCTCCACTTCATACCCAAGTGGATGAATCCATTTAGTTCTAGGCTCAACTGCCTCCATGCAAGTGTAGTCAGTCTCTACCATGAAGCATATGGTTTCCTTATACTTTTCAACAATCTTCTTAGGTATCCTGAACCTCTTCTGCATCTTGATCCTAAAATTTTTGATGTCCATGTCCATATCATCCTTTGCACTACTCTCTAATGTGGCTTTTAGTGAAATTTGAAACATAGTGGGTTTTCTTCTGTCTAGGTAAATATTTGCAACCTTACCAACAATATGGAAGTATAGATAGATGATCAAAGCCCCAAACCTGAATGTCTTGCTCTTGTCATGCTTGATAACTCAGATGTTGTTGATCAATTGATCATGCAATATCTCACATAGATTATACTGAGTGTTATCCTTCACCATCCTTATAGTTGCTAGAACAGTTGCTGCAAAGACACTATTCAATCTACTTGCTTGCTAGAACTTGTAACCAAGGATCATAGTTAGAAGCTTTATGTATCCTTCCTTGATAGGATCAACTGTCATACTACACTTGTCACTTCTAGATAGGCATGCTTGATCAACCTATTTTCTCACATCCTTGCCAATTGGAAGAATTGGTCCAGTATTAGGAAGTCCAATCATCTTATGGATTAGGTCTACAGTAATACAGATGGGAACTTCACCAATCTAGTAGAGGTCATCATGAATCCTACTCAACAAGATTTTAACCCATTCTGGTTCATAGAATTTGTGCACAATTGAATATTCAGAGATAGGGTTGTCAGTGAGGTGCACGTATTCATCCTTGAATGAATAGTTTGGTTTCATCATCGAAGCCATGAGAGTGGCTATACTATTATCTCCAACTGTTTCCTTTTTACAATAAATGTATGCGCAGATGTCTTCTACGTGAATGACTCCTAACAGATTTTTGGAGAAAGCTCCTTCCACATAATCTAGTATGGATTTAAATGGATGCCTCTTAAATACAAATCTCTTCCTCTTAGGAATTTCAAATACAACTGGAGTCGCCATACTTACTTGATGATTTATTAAATAGGGTTTCACAAAAATTTGAAATGGCGCGACTACTAGGGTTTTGTTCCAACTTCTTAACCATGATTCTTAACCACCAAATCTATTATGCTTTTGTTCTTTGATGCTCAGTGCTCCTGTGCTCTCTGAATTCTATGATCTCGAATGCAAATGTGAAGAAGATCGAACACTTGAATCTTTTTATAAAAGTTACTGCATTTAATGTTTGCTACCGTACGCAGTTTTCACAAAGAATCTCAAACTTCATTGAGAGTGTATTATAGATAATGCATGCATGCATACTGCATCCAACTATGATCATAAACATAATTTCATAGGTGCATACTTAGAGGTGAGTATAGCAGCTGCGTAGGGGTTCCAAGCTAGAATAGCTCCCCGTAAGACCAAGAAGGTGTATTCAACTAGAAGTAGAGGATGCGTCCACTATGGATGCATCAATTACTTTGTTCTCGGCATTGTCCTTCTCTACTTCAACCCAAATTTTGCTTGAATCTTGTTTTTCTTGAACAAACTTGACTTCTCCTTTTTCTTCAAATAGTGATTTCTTAGGATCCTCTTGTTTTTGAGTTCTGGATCTAGAAAACCATGAGATGTGTCCAGCCTTTCCAATGTGTGAAAAATGATAGGAGGTCTGATTTTTTTGTTCATCATGCTACACTGCTTTGTTGCATGTCCATTGTAGTTACATATCTGACATGTAATGTTCTACAAATTTATTTGAGGCTGATTTCTCTGATTGTTTTGATTCATTTTTCTCTGATTTTGCTGTGACTGATTTCTTTGATTTGTTCTACAATGTATAGCCCTGTGACCAAACTTATTACAGGAGTAACAATAACCATTGAAAGGTCTTACGTATTTTCAATCTCTTGCCAAATGACAATGTTTATTATGTGCATAACAAGTTCTATTAACTTTCTTGATTTCTCCTTTCGGTGGATCTGTTTTAGTCTCTGCAACATTTTCAACTTTCTTTGCTTCTGAAGATGCTCCATGTTCTTTCTTTATTTCTTTTAATGAATTAATTTCAACTTGTGCTATACTGTATCCAAGACCAGTAGTGTTTCCTCTTAGCTTTTGTGCATTGAGCTGGGATTGAAGTGAATCAAAATTTGTGTGGATTTTATCAATCTTATCCTTTGCTTCTGTTAATTCAGATTCCATCTTCTTCTTTATGTTCTCCAATTCCAAGACTTTCATGTTTGCTTGCAAAAGTTCATATTCTAATTGTTTGCTTTCTTTGATCTTTTCTTCAATAGCAATTTGACTGTCTATTAGTTGTTCATCCAAATTTTCAATTTTATCTTTCAGAGACATGTTCTCTTCATTCATCTTTTTGACCATTTTCCCTAAATCACTTATAGAACAATCTTTCAAATCTTCTCTCAATTTCTTGATAAGCATTTGTGAGCCATCAACTTTCAGTCTAAGTTCTTCATTTTCTTTTTTAGATCTATCAAGATCTTCAAGAGTTGCTTCAAGATTCTTTTTCAAATGTTTTTCTTCTGTTGATTCCATGATCTCCTCAAGTGGTTAAACTTTCTTTCAGAGGACCAGAGCTCTGATACCAATTTTTAGAAACAATGAGAGGGGGGGTGAATTAGTGTTTGTCTATTACTTATATTTCAGCTCTTTAAACATAAACCAAACATACATTCAATCAAGCTTAACATAATAACCCATAACACATGATATGTTTATGGGGAAACCTTAATCAAAGGAAAACACTAGTGGGAATTAGTACCCACAAATATTGTACTAGTATAATGAACCTGTTAAAGTTCCTTTGCCCTATTAGAAGAAGTCTTTAAAATGCAAGTACAATGACCCTGTTAGGATTATTTACAAAACCATGTTAAAGGTATATGGCTCACTACAAGAGCTCATTGCTCAATAGGATGAAGGCTACAACCTTCTAATAGTTCATATACACTATATCAAAAGTGAACTGTTGTGATGACACTATTGTCTAATCAGTTATGTTTATGCGCTGATGCTCTTACTCTCTTAAAGAGCTTTATCTCATAATGACTTCACTTTACTGCTCTTCTATATCTTCCTTATACATTTTCTTCGGCACTTGTAACATAACTTTATATTACATACTTATATGTTCATGCCCGAATAGATGCGACCTAAAACAAGACTTATGGTTGGCCCTAAAATATAATATACAAAGCTTCTTGTAATACCCCTCTAACCATAATATAATTTTTGTGTTTTTGAATGAAGTAAGATGTTTTGATGTTTTCTTACAGCTTAAGTTGTTCATGATACTTTTTTGATCTATTCCTATAGTTTGTTTACAATGATTTCATAAACCAATACCCGAGGATTCTAATATAAGACATACTGTCTAAAGGTATAATTTTTGTATGTATTTATCTCTGTGTATGTATTGAGGAGC
>MU224484.1:2257525-2275847 GCA_018584345.1 Thuja plicata
ACTAATTGGCTTAAGCGTGTTTACAACATTGCTAATTACATCATTACAAACATACTATAATAGTCGCTTGGCCTTTACATAACAAAATAATATACGCTGATCAAAACACTAGTTGGATTTCATGCTCTATCTTCTGGACTGATGTAATACTGTTCTTCCTATATCTTCTCTGTACTATCATTTCATACCACAGGTGTCTAGACTTAGTATGTATACATCACATGTAAAATATATCTAAACACGCATACTCTGATTCGATCTCTTGCACATGTGTTGATGTGTTGATCGTTGTATAACTATGTCTGTCTTATTTTCCATACTTAGTCATTTTGTCTTCTAAGTTTACTTAGACAGAAACTTAGTTTGACTTTGTTGCCATGATGACAACACAAAATAAGTCATGCATCCTTAGGAAGTCAACTTTCCAACATTGGGTACATCTATGAACGATGTCATGTGTTTCTTGAGTCCTTGATCTTTATGTTATTTTACCATAAGAGGTGACAACCAATATTGTGTTGAGTTGTGATTTATTCACTTGGTCACCTTATTTCTTCTACTATGATTATTCAATGTTTTGAGTGGTGGTATTTTTTTTATTATGATTTACTCCTTTTTGGAGAGAGATGCTATTGATTTTATTAAGGATCATCATTTTGGTGATATGAGATTTATATTATTTGATAATTTTTTATTGAGATATCCATTATGAGATGGATGACTTATTGAAATCTCCATTATGGGATGAACAATTTGGATCCTTGTATAGGATGTATTATTCTTTGTTATGCTCCAACATTTTCATTGATGACTTTCATGATTCAATGCATTACAAGAATCCTTTTATGGTTTTGGCATTATCTTCTTTTGGTCTTGTGGTTGGGAGCATTAGGGTAGCTTGCAATGGGGTCCATAGCCCTAGAGGCTATTTGGGTAACTCATTGTAAGTGATCTAATAAGTGATAACTTAATGAAATTAATTAAGAGAAAATATTAATAAGATAAATATGTGCCTTGCCCATGCCTTGAGTGCTAGTACAGGCTAAGGATGGGAGTGGGAGAAGATTCTTGATCGAGGTCTTACATGGTTAGAATCCTTGTTTGTATGAAAGGATTACTGAGCCACATAGAGTCACTTAGGGGCCAGGGTCCAAAGCGGCTACTAGGGTAACTCAAGGGTAGACTTATATGATGAAACTTCTCTCTATATGTGTTCTAAGTTCCTACATGATTATTTGGTACACTTTCTTTATCTCTTGATCTTTCATACTTTTAACCTTCAAATCTTTTAGTTACCTTTTTATCTGGTGTACGTTTACATTAGTCTTGCTTATTTTTTTGTCTCCTGTGTGTGTGGGCCTGATGTTATCTCCTCAACACGGTGGGAGTGGACCTTTGGTTCCATGTGTTCAGGTGGTAGTAATTCTTATTACTGTTGAGATCTGATGTTCGTGACTTTTGCTTGGGTGATCCTTGTTGTAGTTGTACCCTCTTGTTCTTCATTACTAGGGACTTTCTCTTATCATTCTTATGTTGTATACTTGTATCATTGTATCAGTTGTGACATTCTTGGATTATTGTATTTTACTTCATATTGAGTTGTTTTACATACCATGCGACTTGTGTAGTGGATGTTGGTTTATTATGTATACCTTATGATATTAGTTGTATCTAGGTTTTATTTATGAGATGAGTTTCTTGCTATTCCTTTGCATTATAAGGAGATTGTATATTTTTTTATTGTATTTAGTAGATTAGTTAACTTACTTAATTCTACGCCATAGAACCCTCAGGATTTTTAATCTATAATTGAGTTATATTTATGAGTATGTATTGTCTTATGTTATATTGCTTTTGCATTGTTACTCATTATCAATTGTAAACTCTTTAAAAAAAATATCATTCTGTAAATTTAGTATCTTGTTTAAGGTTAATTTCTCTTGGGTTCCCTGGTGGGGCATTACATAAATTTTTTTTTTTTTTTCCAATTTTGGTTTGTCTCCATTCTTGTTTGTTTTCCAACAAGGTTACAATAGGTGTATAGTTTCCCCTTTACTTTGAATCATTCACTTTTTTGAAAAAAATGAGGACTAGCATGCTTTGCCATTTTGCATGGATAGCGATCATATGGTGTAGTAATGTGAGAAATAGTAAACTCATTTTCCCATAATGGAGAAGCTTATTTATAGTGAAATCTCCCTTTTTATATTTTTGACATGGATTCAGTAGCCCCTATACATTCAACTACAAGTTCATATAAATTCTATTGGATATGTGTATTTTGTTTTGGCATATGATCTTGGGACTATCATAGGAATATCTCCACTATCATATTGGGCATTATAATTCAAATGTTGGCAGGATCAAATTAATCTAAGAGGACACCCACAATTCACCAGCTTCTTCCTTTGATAGCTAATAGCAGTGCTCCATCTTATGAAAATAATTACCCATGTGTGTTTCTCTATCCCCATAATTTTAATTTATGGGGTTAATACTACAAACAATCAATGAATGGAATGATTAAAGTGAAGAATTGCAAGGTAAAAAATATGGAATGATTTCCATCAAATAAATCATCCATTTATTTGTCTTTGATTTTGCTCTGCGACTTATTTTATAGTAAGAAAATTCTTCTTTATTACCCAAAAAGGGTCTTGTTAGGTGATTTTCTAAGGTGTTTTGTGGAAAAATAATGGTGAGTGGAGATGTTGAGATATTTTCCTTTCAGAGTGAGATTAATCATCTTTTGAGTTTTATTATTAGTATTTTTAACTGATTATTAGTATTTTTTACAGTAATAAGGAGATCTTCCTGAGAGAACTGATCAACAATGCTTCAGATGTTATTGATAAGATTCACTTCGAGAGCCATGTCGAAGCTTGACTCTCAGCTAGAGATGTTCATTCACACTGTTCCAGACAAGGCTAGCAATTCATTATCAATTTTGAAAGTGGCATTGGCATGACAAGTTAGATCTGGTTAACAATCTTGGAACCATTGCAATATTATGAACCAAGGAATTTATGGAAGCTCTTGATGTTGATGCTAATGTTAGCATGATTGGGTAGTTTGGTGTCGATTGTTACTCTACATGTCTAGTTGTTGAGAAGGTTGCTGTGACTACCAAACACAATGACGATAAATAGCACATCAGGGAATCTAAGGTTGGTGGATCAATTACAGTGACAAAAATATACTTCTAGCAAACAACTTGGTAGGGGAACAAGGATCATTCTTTACCTAAAATATGATCAGTTGGAGTATCTTGAAGAGAGGTGTTTAAAGGACCCAATTAAGAAGCATTCCAAGTTTATCAGCTACCCAATTTCTCTCTAGAATGAGAAGGAAGTTTCAAATGTTGAAGCCGAAAGAGATCACCAAGGAGGATTATGTTGCATTTTATAAAGAGTTTTACTAATAATTGGGAAGATCGTTAGCAGTGAAACATTTTTCTGTAGAAGGGAAAATTGAGTTCAAGGTTGTACTATTTATTCGTAATAGGGAACCTTTTGATCTCTTCAACATGAAAAAGAAACTTAACAATATCAAGTTGTATGTCAGAAGAGTATTTATCATGGACAAGTGTAAATATTTGATCCTTGAATACCTTATCTTTGTCAAAGGGGGTTGTTGAATGAAGATATTCCATTGAATATTTCTTGAGAGACACTATAAAAAAACAAGATATTGAAAGTTATTAGGAAGAATCTTGTGAAGAAGTGTATAGAGATGTTCTTTGGGATTGCAAAAAACAAAGAGGACTATGAAAAGTTTTATGAGGCATTCTAGAAGAATATTAAGCTTGGCATCTATGAAGATAGCCAGAAATAATCAAAGCTTGTTGATTTTGTTAGGTATCATTGATAATCCTTAAAGGATTAGAAGTTTTCATTAGTATAAAAGAAAATAGTTTTGGTCATTCATGGTCACTGAGCGACAACACTCACTGAGCAATAGTGATTACCGAGTGTAGTAATTACCGAGTGCAGTGGTCACCGAAATGTTTTGAGCACCGAGTAGTATATCAACCGAGCATCAGTCTACAGAGACACAACTAAGCACTAGTATGTAGAGACATCACCAAGCACCAGTCTACACTGAGAGATAAAATTTCACCAGATACAGCGGATCTAAATTTACACGCCAACTAAATCACTTTAGTCTTTACAATAGCTTTTTTGCTTAGTTGGATAACCATTTCTTGTGGATCAAGAAAAGTGTGAAACCTAATTAGGTCAAAATCTTATATATATAGATGTATTAATAAATTAAGAAGAAGATGATTGTATCTTCCAAGGACATCTATGGATCAAAAAGAGGTTTTCATGTAGAAGGAAAGATAAAGAGGAATTCAGTTATGAAGAACTACATTCAAGGCTACTAGGCAGGATAGAGGTATTATTCATCACAATAGGTGATACATATATTTTGTGAACTTAATGGATCTGTAATCGGAAATTCAAAATTTCAAGCTATCAGGTCATACATATCTTGTCTTCTCTCTAACAATTGTAGAAAACAATAAAATCCTTCAAGAAGGTGGACTTAACAGTCTTTATGTAAATCTCTTAACCAAGTGCACACATACATTGTGTTGCTGAAATCTCTTAACCGATAGACTTAACAAGTCTAACATGTTACTCCTAATAGGGTAAGATCATTAGAAGTGATCACAACTTGTAGCCCTAACAGGCAACTTCCATTCTGCAGATAGTGAAGCTTTATGGGTTTCATCCCCACCGCATTTTTTACCTTCTAGCAAGGGTTTTTGCGTTACCAAATAATTTTGTCATGTGTTAATGCATGTCATGAATGTTTAAATGTTTGATTTCATACATTTACATTTAAGCTATGATATTGCATACATGAAGTAGAAAAACAACAATGTTTGGTTAGGAAAGAAATGGTTACTAAATGTTAATTGATAAAAGTATTGAAGGGAATTGATTCACCCCTCCCCTCTTAGTACAACTCCCTTCCATTATTCCAACAATTGGCATCAGAGCTAGATCTCTTATTTGGAAAATTTTAAATCACTTGAGAGAAAAGATCATACAATGGAAAGGTATAAGCTTGATAAAAATGTTGAGAATCAGAAGTTGCAAATGCATATTTTATTTGAGCAATACAAAGAGGCAAGAAAAAAAAAGGAGTTATTGTCTGAAAGAAAAGTCATGGCATATCGTTACCATGAAATTGACTATCATGAAGAAGAGATTCTTGACCTATTTGATTCATTTGGATCTGGATCTGGTAAAACATCTGACACATCTGAACGAAGCATTACAAATCTAAATGAAATCAATCAACATTTGACTAAACAAGTAAAAGTACTACAAATTGGTCAAGAGACACAGATGCTAAGAATGATTTATGTTATGAATAATACTAGACAAGATGAACAAGAAATAAATTTAGCTATTGATGACAAGAGAAATATTATTTAAAAATTGCAAGAGAAAGAATCTGAGATACAAAGACTTACTAAACATCACATTGAGATCACCAATCAAATAGTTCTAATGAGTCATGCGTCCAACCGAGTGAAAATAGAACTTAATGGAAAATTGGAAGCTATTGGTGAACTAAAAGAAGAAAATGAGAAACTGAAGCATGAAGCAAAGATTCAACAACAACATAATGATATGATTAAGAAAGTTGAAGACGGTACAAAAAGAATGGATGAATTTATGAATGGACAAAGAAGACTCAAAAACAATAATGGTTTAGGGTATATCGAGCATGGAGAATCATCAAATTGAGCTGATCAAAGAAATGTCTACTCAAATCCAAGACCAAAGAAACATTCATGTAATCACTGTGGAAAACCAGGCCACACATCAAATGTTTGCAAGAGAAAAGCAAAAGGTATTCCTAAAACTACTTCTACATTCATAGGTAATTGTTATAAGTATAACAAGCAAGGACACAAAGCACATGAATATAGATCTAAGTTGAACAAACCAAAGAATAAATATTACATGGAAAAATATTTTCCTACTTGCAACATGCATGGGAACACACAACATGAATGCAAGAAAATGAAAAAGAAAGTATAGAAACCCAAAGAACAAGAAAATGCATATCAACAAAGAAGAGGCAGTAATACATATGTTTGGGATTACAACACTTGGGTAAATTGCACAACATGTGGAAGATATGGACATATAGATGCTAACTGTATGATAAAATGGATAAGGAGATCTAGAAATTGGACTAACCCTAGAATGGCATGCTTACACAATCATAAGGTCAGTCACTTAAGAAAGGACTACAAAGACCAAGTGACAGAGTCAAGCACTTTTCCAAATCAAAATACTATTGAAGCTGTCAGGAGAATGAGAAACCAAATGTGGAGGAGAGATTCAAAGAATGATAATGTTAGACCAAGTACTATAGTTGGTGACACCTAATCTAATGGATCAGGTGATTCCACCACCCCCACCTAAGCAATACAAGTAAGTATGGAACTGCACTCTACAAGGTTGTATTTTACATCAGTTCTTATATTCATTGAGAATATGCCAAATTAGCATGAATGAAGGTGCAGTATGGTATTGCATGTTATGTTTTGTGAAACTAGTCTCGTCAGTTAATATAAACCAAGCATAAACTGCATGTCGGTAAACATATGAAAGATAACCGAGTTGACACTACATACCAAGCATCATTGGTAAACATGAGTAAAACAACCGAGTTAACAATATATACTAAGTATTATATACTCACTGAGCTGAAGACTATGGTGTGTTAACCAAGCATCTACATTTTGTCAACCGAGTGGTAGGTGAAGCATTTAATGCATCACTTAGGGTATATTTTTTCTATAAAAAGGGAAAACGTGAACTCATTCATTCACCCAGTGTTAAAGAGAAGATTGCAGAGTGAAGAAGTGATTTAGAGAGACAACATTGCAAAGTGATTCACAACACCTTTAAAAGAAACTCCGATAGATCATGAGCATTCTCAGCAAGCATCCAGTGAGTATCTAGACTTACCGAGCTAACAGTTCATTTGCAGAAATCCCTAATTTGATGAACAATGGCAACCACTTCCTGAACCACAAATATCAAGATGGAAAAGAAAAGAAGGTCATTCTAATCAAGAAATTGACCTACGAAGAACCTAAATACAAGTGCTTCCCTGAGGTTGCTGCTCAAGCTGATGACAAGGGAGAATTTTCAAGTATCCCACCTAGGGTTTTTCTGGTTGAAGACATCCGAGCATACATTCACTGCAAAGTTGCAGAGATTGGAGACATTGAGATTGAAGAAGCTTATTAGAAGCTATGCAAGGATAGAAAATTGAAGGATGAGTACAAACACATCAAAGTGAAAGGGTTAACCAATGCCCTACTATTTTTGAAAGAATTCAAGATTTAATGGATTCACATTGTGCTCAGCCAAGTGCATAACAGTAAAATGTGGTTAGATGAACCTAAGGCAATCTAAAAGGATGTGATTCATGCAGTAACTAGATACCCAATCATGGAGAAGGAAAAATCTCTAAGGCACCCTGGATGCTTAGAAATTGAAAAGATAACCAGAGCTAGGTGGGATGATAGAGGTCTAAAAGTGAATTCAATCACCAACCTTGAGATGAAATTTGATGCATATGTGATTGGATATAAGATATTTCAAGAAAGAAGAATGAATAGTGTTACTTTTGGAGCAGTATATCACATCACAAGATTAGACAATGGGTAAATCTATCTATCGAGGATTAATACATAATAGAAGAAGCAATCATTAAAATGATGATAGCTTACAAGTCTATACCTTTACAATTTGGCAGTCATATTCCACAAGAGCTACAAGATAAAATATTAGCTAGGTGGACATATGAATTACATATGGAAAAATAGATGAGGAAGAAATACCTAGTTACATACATGCCCGACTCTACATTTGAAGAAATTGACACAACAATGAAGGAGTACAAAAAGAAATTTTCTACAAAAACAAGATCTTACAAGGTATTGTAGAACAAGCTTGAATATATTGACATAGAAAGCAACATGATTTGGACACAAATATTTAATCCACCTAAGTAGGTGCTAGCTATAACTGAGACTACTCATACCGAGGAAAAGGAGGCCACATTGAACCCCGAGTATATTATCATCAATGACACCGCGGATGTCAATCCAATTGACTTAACCACAGAGGCAAGTAAGGCCGTGGATGATATTCCTCAAATATTGCACTCATTAGGAGAAATAATAGACATAACAATACAAGATATATCTCATGGAGATTCTAATGATAATGTCAAGTCTGATGAAGAAGTCAATTTTTCCACCAAGCAAATAAGTGAACAGGAAACTACTGATGTTGCACAGGTACACATACCAAGCAATATGCTTTTATTTATGCAAGAAATAAATATAATGGCTGAGTCATAATAGAAACCACCTAATATAGAAGCATACATACATATGGACAAAGGTGAGGAACAAGGGGATAAGATAGATAAAAGTGGAGAGGATAAATCGAGTGATGCACCCACTGAGGATAGTGGAAAGGAAAACAAGGCTGCAGATCAAGAGAAGGTTGATGTAGAGACATCTACAACTGACCAACAGGTGTTTACCAAACAACCTAGCCAAGGCACCACACCTCCAAAGCAATCAATGATAGAAAATGAGCAACAAAAGGCTCTTGCTATCATACATCATTCCCCTGCATCAAGCAACATTTTGAAGAAGAAGAACAAGAAAAGTAAAGCCCATGTTACACTTGATGAGATAATAAACATACCCAACTGCGATCCAAGAACAATTGATCTTGATTCATTATCAAGGTATGGGGAGCTATTCAAAAGGAAATCACAACAGGACAAACTCAAAATGGAACACAAAAATACACAAGGCCTAGAAACCGCAAAGGATATTCACTGTAGGTAGTTCTGGACACACACATTGATCAAAATGCACCCTCATTGATCAACTAGCAGTTTTGACTGAGGAAATCACACAATAGAATGTTGAAACCGAGAAGGTCATTGAAGAAAGAGAAGAAGAGAAATATCACCACAAACTTATAGAGAAAATCAGCCAGGAAGTGGCAGTAAAAAAAAGTGAAATTTTCTGAACTGGTAACTACATTAGATCCTCTTATTTCAAAACTAGTTACTGTAAGACTAGAAAAAGGCCTATTTAGCATATCTAGGGGACCAAAAACCCTAAATAACATGCTACCCTATCTAATATATCATGAAAGGAATTTAAAACAAGGATTCATAAAAATAAAGCATAAAACTCTAAGAACCCCCTTTAAATGAACCTCCCATTTCCTTGTTTCTTCTCCATAATCAGATTAATGTTTTCTCTTTGACAATAAAAAAATTACACAAATACTCTTAAAATCATAAATTCATGATGAGAATACTAGAAGATAGTGGTCTAACCTTGAATGAGAGAAATTTCCTCAATTTATAGAAAAGGAGACACATTTAGGTGAGATTGAATAAAATCAATGCACCAACCAAGACTTTGGTTGGTAGGATGTTTGGAAGCATGAAATGAGGGAGAGATATTGAGGAGATATTGCAAATATTTGAGAATATTTGTGAAGCACCTTAATAGGGATGAGAATCCTTATTTAAGGGATATGAATAAAGGTGAGATTATGAAGCATCAATCAAATCAATAATCCCATATTCTCAAATATTCCTCCAAATCAAATTAGATTCTATGAAATTATAAGAAATCTCATAAATTTGAAATTAGCTAATTAATTAATAAAATTAATTAATTATTGGAGACTTAGGGAAATGGGGAATAAATAAAGTTTGCTTATTTATTCAATTGGGACTTAGGATAAATTATGGGTTATTCATCCAAAGGGGGAAATTAGCAGAGAATACGTCAAATTGAAGGTTTTGATGTTGAATTAAAAGGATTTTGATAATATTGATAATGATTAGGGTTAATTCTAAGGGTTACAAAATAGTTTAGGAAGTCACGAGGCATCGATGATCTTTGAAAATGTTCTCAAAATGATAATCAAAAATAGTATTGACAATAATGAACAAAACTATTGAATTGATATTGATAGATTGATAGCGATAACACCAATGATCTTTGACAATGTTATCAAATGGTTGATTGAAAGGATATGAAGCATCGATGATCTTGGACAATGTTCTTGAAATGATGATAAGATTGATTGAATTGGAATTAGGGTTTGATCAATTGGTTTGAAATTGGGTTGATTAGGCATCGATGATCTTCGACAATGCCCCAGAATGGTCAGAAACGAGTCCAGACAATTCTGCAAATGATTAGGAATAGAATAGGATAGATTTGAACTGATTTAGCAAGATTTGGAAGTGTTTAGGATCGAGTGGGATTATTTTAGGAAGGTTTGGGACGGTTTAGGATCAAATAGGATTGGTTTAGGAAGGTGATCAATTTGGCCAAAATGAGAGAAATGTTAGTAATTGATGACATGGAAGAATGACACAATATTAGTGAATGATAAAGATCAAACACACAATATAGAAGACATGTTAAAAAGGGGGCATATGTAATGAACCATTTTTAGGTGTCTACATTTTTTCCCTCTTTGAGAAAATGTGATTATGAGCGTTGGCTCAAAGAAAAATAGAAGATCATGCCCCATTGGATCAACAAAATGGAGGTAGGATGCCCCCTCAAAAAATTGGGCAGAAATTGATATGAGGACAAATTTTTTGAAAAGAAAGATGATTGATTGAAGAAATGTTAGCAGAAAGTAGAAATTAGATGAAGAAATGTTAGTAGAAAGATGTTGGCTTTCAAAGTGAAATTGTGTTATAAGAGCTTATTTTGATATTGCAAAAGTGGATGCAGCGCATCATGGCACAAAATCCAGAGTGAGAAAGTCATCCTTTTTGTGTAAACAAACATGGTGCAAGCAGAGGATGATCTTCTCCATCCTGAAAGCATGTAGCAGACATGCCCCAGAATTTCATGAGATCATCAAATAGGTAGAGGACAAGTCAAAAATATAAAAATCAAATGAGAGATAAAACACTCACTGAAACAATGTGAGCCAACAGCCATTCTATTCTTTTGTTTCTTGCATTAAATGTTCGTTGATTGATAGCTCAGATTTGCAAATTGATCAATTTGATAATTGATTGATAGCTTGGACAGATTGATAGATAGAAAAGGTTGAAATATTGAATGTTGAGTCACAATGATTCAGATCGCATATGATTTCATTAAGCACAGATTGATGATTCTATCACTGATGTCGGCAAACATGATGTTCGATTCGCAAAAGGAAGACAAGTATGTAAAAATTTATTGCAGATTTTTGAAGAGATTTTTGCAAATTTTTTTAGGATTTTTGAAAATATTTGAATTTTTTTGGTCTTTTTTTAGGATCGTATTTAAATTTTTAGCAATTTTTTTCAAGACATTATTTGATTTTTTTGGAATTTTTTGAGCTGCTTATTTAAATTTTTAGGATTTTTTGAAATTTCCCCTAGTGTCTAGCAAGGCAAGGACATTTTGAAATGATAAATGGACAAGTAGATGGATGAAGGCCAAGGGTCATTGCATTGGATCTGGTTAGGTGCCAAGGACTATCCAATAAATGGGATAACAAGTTTTTTCACCAAGCGAAGGGACTGGTTAAGACAATGATAGGATAAGGAAAATAGTGTAGTGGATAGAATGTGAGAAATGGATATGTCAAGAGGTTTTTCTTTGAAAACATGTTTTGCATTGAACGTCCTTAGTTCACATCAAGACCAAGATAGGGAGTTTGATAGGACATTGTTAGGATGTGGATAGGATAATGACTTGATATGAATAGGAAAATGATAGGATATGGATAGGATAAGCAAGATCAATAAGGGATAAGGGATATATGAGTGTTGATAGGATAAAGGATAGAAGGGACAAAGAAATAATGGAGGACATGTTGGGGATAATAGAGGGCATGCTGGGGATAATTGAGGATAACACCAATGAGATCTGTCCCCAAGTATAGACTGCAAGAAGTTCATAGAATTACACATGACGCTTGTTTTCCAAGTTTTCATCATGGTACTTGCCCAAAGCGCCTATTTGTCAGGTTTTCACTATTGGATGAAATTATTTCTCTTGACTCTTTTTTTTTGTGTTGCCAAGATGCCTATTTTCCAGGTTTTCACCAAGGCAACTTTTTTGCTTTTTTTTTTTTGCTTTTTTTCTTTTTTGATTTTTTTCTGACAATTTTTTGACATTTTGGAAAAAAAATGGATGCATGAAGTGACATGGATAGATGACTCAAGCGCCTTACTCTTTGAAATGTTCTTTTGAAAGATATTGTGCAAAGACGTTGGTAGGGTAATAAAAAAGGGATATGAAGTGGGTGATTAGATAAGGATGGGACAAGCTTTATGCAAGGGATTGGATAGGTTGGATGAAAGGTTGGAAAATAGGTGTTGGATAATGAAGGGAATGTATGCCAGATTTCTTTGAAGTGGAAGGGAATGGATGCAAGAACAACACTGGAACACACCTTGAGTGGTAATGGAGTGATAGAGGAAAATGAGATTTTGGATTTTGAAGGATTAATGAAGGAATGGATATGGATTTTGGGACACAAGGACCCAAAATGGATTTGGAAGATGGAAGACATTTAGATGGAGGGATAGCAATTTTGGATGCCAATTTGGACTTTTCTTTGGGACTCTGTGCTTCAAGGAGCTTCTTGGGAATCCACATGCTTTTTGATTTTTCATTATTTTGAGGGTCCTTTGAATGTATTGCTTGCACAATGGATTTTTGAACCCATATGGATTTTGACTTTATTTTTTTCTCAATGGGCCTTTGGAGCCTTTTTGATAATTCTTTTTTATTTTGGATCAAATTTTTCTTCTTTTGTACATGTTGATTATATTGGACATGTTTATCCTTGATAGCATGTGGATTGCTTGACTTGTAGACTTTATGTTTGGCATCAAAATTTCTTTGAAAGGGAATGGAAATAATGGATGGATAGTAATTTTATGGAGGTATTTTGGATGGATGGAAGGTTCTCCAGGGTGTATGCCTTTGCTGACTTGCATGTGGGAAAGGGTAAGGGGATTGTGAGCTAGTGGAGGGAGGAATATATGGACCTAAGATGGATGGAAGGGTTGAAGGGGAAGGTATACATCTGGATTTGGATTTTGAAGGGATACCAAAGCCTTGAGATGTAGATTCATTATTAAAACAATGGCCAGGAGATTTTTCTTGGATATGAGAGGGTTTCAATATAGATTTTTCATGGAGGTTTGACCCTTTTACTTGATAATGCTTTCTTTGACCAGTAGGATACTTGCTACAAGATGCGAGTCCATTATTATGAGGTGTGAATGATATGGAAGGACTTATAGGACCATGAGTTGGACTAGACTTGATAGAACAAGGTGAACCCATTTGAAGTGTAAGGGGTTCATGAACAACTTGCATAGATGTGCTTGAATCACAAGGGGGATTTGAAGGATTAGGACAATGAGAAGAATTGATGGATGGATCTTGAGGAGGATCTAGAGGAATAATGGGATCTTTTGGGGGATCCAGAGGGATGATGGGATATTTTGGAGGACATGAAGGTGAAGGGATGCCTTGATCTTGACTTGGAAAGGGATCTTGGGAAGACATGGAAGGGAGATCATGATCTTTCTTAGGAAGTGGAAGGTCAACATTTTGGTTTGGGAATGGAAGGGGAACATTTTGGATAGGGGGGATAAAGATAGTGGGATCCTCATGAGGCTCAAGGGAAATGGGGTCTTGGTAAACAATATGATATAATTGGTCATTAAAAAGATCTTGATCTTGGTTTGATTTTGAACATGTTTCTTTGTGCTTTGTATCATCCTCTTGACATGGGATATGACTTTGGACATGCAAGGGGGGTTCTTGAAAGGGGTCAACATTTTGATATGAGGAAGATGGAATTTGGATAGAAATCTCATGAATAGGCTTGATTAGAATTGGAGGACATGGTGTAATTGGTTCAAAGGAAATTGGGTTATGCATGGGGCTAGCTTGGATTTCTTTCATGGATAGCCATTGGAAGGTTGCATTGTTGGAAGAATCACTTGATGGGGATGGAGGAAATTTCTCTTGGGAGGAATGTGGGGATGAAGTGGTGGAAGGAAACATGGATGTTTCTTGAAGGTCAATGTCTTGAGGGGAAATAGGTATATCATCCATGTAATTTTTTTGGGTTGATCCATTGCTGGACATGGGTAAATTATTTGTTTGATCCAATTTTTGAAAAAAATTATTTAAAATTTTGGATTTGAACTTGCGCTACTTGATGGGTCTGGTTTGTGATACCTCATCATTATTTAAATGTTGGAAAGAATATTTGGAATGAACATGTTCAACAAAAGTTTTCTTATTGATTATGCTTGGTTGATGTTCAAAAGATGTCACATTTGAATTATTCTTTGTTTGATAAGACATTGGTGGTGAATTGGAGGACACAAAAGGTTCCTCAAGCAATGTTATTATTTGTGATCTTGGTATTGATTGTCTTGTTTTCATGATTGGAACAAGAGGCTATGAAATTGTTTGAAGATCACTTGGTTGTATTTGAATGAAGATTGGTTCGTAATTTGGTGGTGGCCCCATTTGAATTATGCCACAGTCAGGTTGAAAGGTTTGATTTGGAACTTGGTTGAATGATTTATTTGAAATTTGAGCACATAGAGACTGATTTGAAACTTGATTGAATTGAGATTGATCTGGGACTTGATTGAAAAATATTGGCTCTTGGACATGATTGAATTGGGCTTTGTTAAATTGTTCATTTGCCTCATTGAGTTGTAAAATGAATTTTGGTATCTTTGATTTCTCAATGAGAGATTGTGTGTCAATTTCACCCAAATATTCACTTAGACATCCAAGGAGTTTGGCCATCTCCTGTCTACTCTTTATCATCTTGGAAACCTTCTCTTCCAAGAGATTTTTTTCTTTAGCCAATTTCATTTGCAACTTTTGAATCATGTTTGAATGGACTTGATGCAATTGATTGTTTGCTTGTGTTGATGTCATTTGCCTCAGCTCAAAATCTTGTTGTAGGTATATCTTGTCTTTGATCAAAAGGTAATTGTGATTTTCCTTGTGATGGAAATGTGGGTTGGTAAGTTTCTTGTTGCCTTTTGGATGCTTGGAACCTAGTGAAGATTGACATGATGACTATATGCAAATGAAAGATGTTTTTGGAAATTTTGAGGGACTTTTAGGATGAAAAATGCAACCTAAATATGGAAGGAATTTACGCAAATGCAACTTTGGACTTTGGATGATGCATGAAAAGCAACCTATGGCTTAATGCAATTGATTTTTTTTTTTTGGGGGTTTGAAAAATCTTTGGAAATTGCAAACCTAAGAGCCTAACCTTAGGAGAGTGAATAGGAATCTTGAGTTTAAAAGGGAGCAATTTGATAAAGGCATAAAAAGGGATTAGGTCCAATCCAACATGACAAAGATGGAGTGAGACAAAATGATAGGGGGGTTTGAAACTTGGGGAATAAGGGACCAAGTCAAGATTCTTTCTTCAATGACATAAGGTAAGACCCTAAAACTTGAATCCCTTTAGG
The DNA here is from genome assembly GCA_018584345.1 of Thuja plicata. Lineage (NCBI taxonomy): Eukaryota > Viridiplantae > Streptophyta > Pinopsida > Cupressales > Cupressaceae > Thuja > Thuja plicata. The sequence goes on from MU224484.1 coordinate 2,273,102, forward strand.
ATTTTACAAAGTTTTTGAAAAGGATCTAAATGCAGTATGAGGAATTTTTTGCAAGGCAATATGCTGTTATGATGCAAGCTTAATGCAAGAGGATTAAAATTGAAAATGCAAGGATACTAATGTAATGTATGCAAAAGGGATTATACTATGGATATGCAAGAATGAAGCAATTTGCAAGGCTCCAAGACAAATGTTTTTTATCTCCATATGTTCACAAGGTTTTGAAACAAGATGTTTTTGGAAGAATCAAAGTGTTCAAGAATGTTTGGGAATGTTTTTGAAATTTTTGGAATGTTTGGCATGAGAATAGAATAGAATGTTTGGAATGTTTTTGAAATTGTTCTTTAAAACTTTTGAAAAACCCACACAAGACACATTGTGAAGAATGGATATTGTAAAATTGAAACAAACACATCACAACCTAAGGATAGTAAGGACAGTATATGTTGAGTCCCCACTTGAACAAAATTTTAGCCACGTTTACTAATAGTGGACAACCTAGAAGCTTGGAGGCGCAGGCTCCTCCTTACATGTGCACTCACTTCTCAGGCACTCCAAGCTTCAACTCCCAAGGGTCATCACTTCTCAAGGGATTTTTGTCTTGAATAATAGCCATGAAAGTGTGGGGTGTCTTAGTTGGTCTCTAACCTTCCGCACCAATAGATAGAAGGTTTTTTGGCTACTACAACATGGTGTCTAGTAAGGGAATCCATTTGGGTGGTTATACGTGTGGCATATTAGCTCTGTTATGGAGGCCTCCCAGCCTATGAAAGTTACATTTCATAGGTTTTAATGCACCAAAAGGGTACTAAGGGAGATCTTATTCTCGGTATAACACATTCAACACCCGTCCATTGAGAGATTAATCGCAATGGCATCTTTTCTATACTAGTTCAGATTGGCTTGGATTTAGCCTATCATCGGTTGGGCATCCACTCTCACTGGATCTACTAAAGCACTTGGGAGGTAGATGTTAGAAACACTAAGAGGGGGGGTGAATCAGTGTTTATCTATTAATTATATTTCAGCCAATTAAACATATATCAAATGTGCATCCAAAGAAACATAACACAAGAACACATAACACATGATATGATTACGGAGAACCTTGATTAGAGGAAAAATCTGGTGGGGATTAGTACCCACAAAATATTGTACTAGGTATAATGAACCTGTTAAAGTTCCTTTGCCCTATTAGAAGCAGTCTTTACAAATTGAGTACAATGACCTAGTTAAATGTCTGACCCTGTTAGGAGTCTTTTACAATAACCCTGTTAGGGGTGTATGGCTCATTTCCTAGGCTCACTACCCAATAAGATGAAGGCTACAACCCTCTGAATGTTGATATACACTATATCAAAATGAACTGATGTAATGACACTGTTGTCTGATCAGTTTCATGTATGCGTGGATGCTCTTACTCCTTCAAAGAGCTATATCATCTACTGAATTCATTATAATATCCCTCTATAACTTCTTCTTTCACAATAATCAACACTTGTAACATATCTTTACATTACATACTTATATCTTCAAATCCGAATAGGCGTGACCCAAAACAAATCACTAGTCGGCCCTAAAACAAAAATATACAACGCTTCCGAACAAGTTAGCCTAAGTGTGTTTACTACAACTTTAATTACATTAATACAAACTTATAACTAAAGGTGCATAGCCATTACATTACAAAATCATTCACGCTGATCAAAACTGCAATCGGCTTCCATGCTCTATTTCCTGGACTGTAGGTTTACTAATCTGCCTATAATTTTTCTATAATAATGTTCTATACTTTGTGCATTTGGATCTAGCATGTATATACACCATAGAGTATATACCTAAGCACACATGCTCTAGTTTGATCTCTAACATGTGCGCTGATGTGCTGATCTTTGTATGTGTCTGTCTACTCCATTTTCACACTTAGTCATTTTCCTTTCATGACAGAACTTAAGTATGACTTTGTTGACATGATTGACAATAAAAAATAAGTCATGCTTCCTCAGGAAGTCAACTTACCAACAATCTCTCCATTTTTCATTTATGGCAACAAAGGAATGTGGCTAAGTTACTTAAAATGTCTTCATACAAAAATGACTGTATATCATAATACTTAATGATATATACATAAATAATTTTCCTCATATACACATTCTATACTACTCCCCCCTTGAAATTAATGACAAAGGTGTGCAAAAACTGTAAGTCTTCAACATACTTACTCCATGTAAACTTCTGGGTACACAACTTGAAGAGATTGAATCTCTTTCTGCCAAAAGACTTTCATTGCATCAACTGTCTGAAGATGCACGCATAAAGCATATGTCAATTTCTCCATTTTCATCAGATCCATGCAAGGACCTTGATCATATGTTTGTATGGTGTTATCACTCTATTTGATGTTATCATTGAGAACTAATAGAGATGGCACAAGTGCATTTCTCAACTGTGTTTTCCTTACCCTGATCTTGCTAATTTCTAACTTTGCCCTCTCAATTTTGTCTAACTATCCTTGGTACACATTATTGCAGATGTTCATGTCTTGCATCTAGGTTTCAACTGGTTTTCTTATGTTATCCACCATTTCTTCTACTTCTTCTATCTTTTTATTGTTCTCAAAGGTGAGCTTCACTCTATCCATACAGTTTGCTATGACTTTCTTTCCTTTATCTGCCAATTCCTTCAATATAGCCTGCCCAATCTTTAAGGAATTCAGATCTAAGGTAAAGTTCTTTACCAATTCATT
>MU224484.1:2298444-2318671 GCA_018584345.1 Thuja plicata
TAAAAGGAAATCTCATGACATCATCAAGGGAGGAATCAAAGATCATCATAGATAAATGTCCATCATCAATGTCTATAACATAATCAGTACATCAAAGATACATCAATACAATGGTCCATACATCAAATTCCTGATCAAAATATACATATGATACAATGCTATACATCTTGGGTCCATATCTGTCTCATGACCCAGCAGGGGCACCTGATCCATCTCTAGCCAAACCTATGCCTGAACCCGCTGCACCATCTGGATCCCTGTCACCTGCTCTATCCTATACACTAGGAGGTGCCTGACTAGTGCTCGCACTAGTCAGTAACTGAGCTAGAGTAGCAAGAAACTGATGCAGCATGGTTGTGACCTGATCTAATCTCGTTGTAACTACAGTCATCCTGGCATGTAACCCCTAAACATCCTACACTATATCATCTGAAACTGGAGGCACTGGAGGTGCCTATGATGCTGGCAGAGCCTATGGTGCCTGAGGTGCTAAGGGTACCTGCGGTATAACCTATGTTGTGCTAACCTGTGGTTCAACCTGTGGTATCTATCTAGGAACTTGTCTAGCCACCTGGACCTGTCTATGCCTGTGTCTGGCCCAATATGCATCCACTCTCAAAGGATCCTGATCCTGAGGTACCTGTGCACTTGCTCGCCTCTTCCTAGGCTACCTAAAACCACCACCATGGCCTCTTACATGTCCTCCTCTCATCCAAGGCCTAGCTTCTCTCTGTACCCATGGCGCTCTAGGTGCCCTCTAAACTCCGCGCTGGCATAGTCTACCGCCATCATCCCCATCATCTCCACCATCACCATCATCATCAGAAAGCTCATCAACATTAGGGATAGGCTCTGTCGGATACCTGAATCTCATGAACCGATGTCATAGAAACCACTCTCGGTACTCTGCTGACATCCCTGCATCCACCACCTATGGCATTAGATCCCAAACACCATATCCTAGTTGATCTATCTGTAAACAGGCTGACTGGTAGTCAACCTGTGCTCCCCACATTGACCTCTCAGCCTGTACTCAGGCATATAGTGCCATACCCTATGGCATATCCTGCATCTGGCCGAATTGGCGTAGCACTCTCCCACAAAAAAATCTCTCAATCACCAATGGTGATCAGCCTATCATCCATCGAGGTGCAAATATATAGGGTAACTCATCATCATCCTCTTGCCACCTCTCATACTGTAGATATGGCCTCCATACCACCTGATCAATATCATCAATCGTGCGTCTCCAAAAATCAACCTTGCCCAGACGATGCTAGACAACCATGCCATCATACAAAAATGAATAAGGTTAACCATGAGCTTGCACTCACGCTGAGACTGGCCTAGTAATAGGGATATGCTCCCATGTCCATAACTGTAACAACACTACACATGTAGAAATAGCTGCACTGCGTTGATATACAATCTCATGCAAATCGTGATACAATTATGCCAACACACAGGAACCCCAATCCAATCTCTGTGGATGAGCAATCAGGTCCTCTATAATCCAGCCCCATCTGACCACAAAACCATGACCTCTCCTATATGGCAATAATAATCCCCCTATCACAGCTCCTAATAATGTTGGTAGGGTGGGAAATGAGGCAAACTGTGCCCAAGTAATACAATCATCTACAATGGTGTTGTCTCCAAACACCCATCTGCAAACACTGCTATCATATACTACATTATAATTCACCCATTCTTCATGAGTCAGGATCCTCAATAGTCTATATACATCCTTTGGTGTAATAGTCATCTCACCTAGAGGTAAGTGAAAGGTATTATGGTCATAGTGCCATCGCTCTGCCATAGCTGTCAATAAACCTCGATTCAACTGAAACCAAGGAAGATCTAAGAGGAAACTAAGTCCACAAGTCTCAATAGTATGCCACTCAGGAGGCATAAACTCATCTACCAGATAAAATATCCATAATGCTACACCTCGCACCCGCAACTTGCGGTAATGCTCCTACATTTTGAAATAAAGTGCATCATGTTAGTTTTTCTCTTGATGAACCATTCTAAGTCAATCACAAAATATTAAATCTATCTTTCCTCTAACTTGAGTGTATCAACTTATTTCTCCTAACCTCTATATCGTGAGACACAAGGACAATTTGTAATCATTTTTAATCATATATGATTGACCTATCAAACATTCATCATTATGACTTTCTAACATCCTAAACACTACGTGACATTCTGGATGAACATTTTCTAGCTTGGAACCTAATTGAGTCATCTGGACAATCAATCGAACTAAGTTCATCTATTTTCCTATAATCCACTTTCAACTTTATGGTAGGCGGCACTTAACTGAGTGTACGCAGCTTTTTAAGCTAAGCGACTTTTTAGTCTTTAAAAGTGGCTCTTTACCACGCGGAGGTGGTGCTTTACCAAATAGGCGTCCTTTTGCAAGCTTACGTGGTTTTTCAAACATCATATGCGGCCTTTAAAAACATGGTGTTTTCAGGCGGCACATTTCATATTTTGGGTGGCAATTCTGACCTAGCTCCTACATGGCTAAGGATTGCACATATGTAGCTTTTCACAGTGCGAACACGGATTTTTACTACCCTACGCGGCATTTTACCTATCCTACATGGAATTTTGATAATCATTTTCTAAAAATAAATAAAAACATGCAGTAAATGCAATTTTCAAAGCAATAAATGCACCAAGAGGGTTCAAACCACTCACTGGAGTCCTGTAGTCTAGAGGTCTCTAATATCGGTGCACTTGCTCAAACCTGTGCTCTCATATGGGGACCACCATCGCTATCAATCGTCAGAAGCTCAGGGCAAAATCTCAATAGTGAAAAGTGAAAATGAATAGTAATTTTGGGTTTTTCAACCTATTTAAGCTATTTTAACCTATTTTCTAAGATTTTTGGCTCAGTCAAACCTAATCTGCATATTCTGCACAATAGGGCATTTGTTTGACATCTTTTCACGTCATTTTTTATTGGAAATGCGATCATCTTGGATCTATCCTATTATCCTTATTCATCAACAACTTTTACCTACGATCAATATGATTCCATTTTCGAGGGGGCATTATCATATCATCAAACTGGGATTCTACAGCATATTTTGTATTAAATCTGGGGCATTAAAATTTCAAACTTTATCAATCTAAGTATCAATTGGAGTATCAATCGGGGTTTCATATCAGAATTTTCATATCAAGGTTTCATATCAGATTTTCATATCAGGGTTTCATATCAGAGATATCATATCAGGGTTTCATATCAGGATTTCATATCAAGGTTTCATATCAAAATTTTCATATCAGGTTTTCATATCAGCTCATCTGTATCAGCTCAATGATCAGGAAAATCAAGCTTTCTTTGAATCAATGCGCTTCACACATCAATTCAAAGAGGGGCATTTGTAGACACCTAAAATTGACCAGGTGTATCTCAAGCATTCTAAACTATAAATCTCAGCCAAATGCTTCAAAATATCAATGCAAAACAAATGGATCAAATCAAACGGACAAAAATCAAATCAAATTAAAAGATCAAATAATCATGAAATCAAACAATTAAATTCAAGCTTAAAGGGATTAATTAAATTATGCAATTGATTTTTCAATTGTATAGTTCAAATCAAAAAGATCAAATCTAACCCAATCACCCTTTCATGGATAATTTAATTAAATGATGGAGCTATTTAATTCCTAATATATTTGAGACAACCAACCAACTTTCCCTCCATTTGAAAACACCTCAAAGCTTTTGACTTAACCAAACTTTGATCATGATTAACTCACTCTACCCCCTACCCTTGGGAAAAAGCTATAAATACAAGCCATTTCCTTTGTGTTTGGGATCCAATAATTCAAGAGCAAAAATCATCCTTATTATAGGCACATTGAAAGAATTTGAGGAGCATTTGAGAGAATTTTAGCATTTGCATTACATCTAGAATATCATGTTTAGGAGCATTTGTTATTTTCTCATATAATCTTGGAGCATTTTTGAGCATTTTGAGAATTCTAGCTAGATTGGATCATTTATTTTTCATACATATCTCATTCTAGGATTGTCCTTGAGAGAGATTAAGCCTAAGAGCTCTCTTAACAAAGCTTGGATAGAGAACCATGAGATGATATATATTGTTTAGCTTCAATTCTTAGATTAATTTGTTTTATCATTCCATAGAATTGTTGTTTTCAATCTTAATTTCATGAAGGTGTATTTTCTTACACACAGGTAGTTACCCAACAACTTCATAGATGGATGACTTCTTTATATTGAAAAAAGGGCATTGTAAAAGGATTCTGAATTCTCTCCTGCATGGAAAGAAGATTTTGTAACCATTTTCAAATGTTTTATTCTAGTTTAAATATATGCTTGAAAGGATATTTTCTTTTCCTCATGAATTGATTTATTTTCAATAGTCTGTGTGTTGTGGAAAAGAGATTGATCTATGTGTCACATTTTGGAGGAATGTTAATAAAATTTGTTTTATTAATATTTGTTGTTATTCCTTTGAAAGATATATAAGAATATTTACAGTCTATGTTTTGTGGATATTCCAATATCTCTCATATTTGCAAGCATTTATTTTAATTTTCTTCATTATTTATACCAAATTTATTAATAGCATTTTTCCCACTAATAAATTATCATACTGGTTGCAATTATTTATTTCTTGGAGAGGAGGGATTAAATTAAACATATATTTACAATTGAGGGATTTGTCCCTTTTTGAAGCAGAGGAAAATCATCTTTCCATGATGATTTATCCAATGTTTCAAGGATTATGTTACTATCCATTGTGCAAATTTAAAGAAAAGCACAGTGACAAAATTATTTTCTAACACACAAAAAAGCTTCTTTTTATTTTCCATTTTTAAATGAATATGCAAATGTAATAAAACTAAAATGCTAATAATGAAAGTAAAATATTTTTTTCTTCTTTTATTACTTAAAAACACACACGTGCAAGATCTACTCTAATCAAAAGGTAAAATACATGAAACGGACGAGTTTGCCAAAATGTGGAATAAGAAAAGAGGGGGTCAAGAATGGAGTCTAATCCCTTAATCTTAAACCACATTATAATATGAAACTACCTCAAAATGAATATGATTAACTCCACTTTATTGAAAGGTGAAGGCATTATATTTTTCCATTAGTATACTTAAGGAGAAACATGATTTGAACCATCAGTTTACTCCACACCGACGGACAGGGCACAACACCACCTGACAATAAGGTTACCTGATAAACTTTGTTAAGTGTTATTCGGTGACAAAAAGGTTAAAGGAAACCCGACGAGTAACAATAGTGCAACCCGACAGAATAGAAAAGAGAGGAACCTGACAAACAAAGGGAACCTAACAAACAATTCAAACAAAGGAATGCCAACAAAATTCAAGCTCAACCCGACGACCAAGAACCGATAGTCAGTTACATCCTACAAAAAGTGGATCTAACTTTCCACGTCAGATAAATCATTGAAGTTGTATTTATAGCTTCTTGATTTAATTTTAAATCCATTATGTGTGGAGGAAGCAATGTATTTATTATTGTTTAAATTAGTTTTACTAATTTAAAACATGCAAACTAAAGATCAAGGTCAAGTTGTAAACCTTGGATCAAAGAGTTAACATTGTAATGCATGATTCCAAGATAGGTCAAATATTTGTATAAATAGGTGCTCAATCTATTAAGAATAGTTGTTGTTCAATGAAGATAGTAGCCATGGAGAGAAACTAGAGACCAGACAAGAGAATTCATGCAGAAGGACAAAAATATAATCAAATCAATTTCAAGAACATAACAGAGGCTTTCGATGAATAGATAAAATGTATTCATCAATCACTTAAGGTGATATTATTATTCTGAGAGCTTTAATGGATCTGTAATCAGCAATTGTAGATTGTATGCAGTCAGGTCAACATTTGTACTCATTCTAACAAGTGTAGTACACTAATGAAATCCTTTCAAGAAAGGTGGGCTTAACCGTCCTATTGTAAAATCTCATAACTGAGTGCACACTTAAATCAGTGTTACTAAAGCTCTTAACAGAGTAGATCTTAACAGGTCTCCACCTTAATACTCCTAACAGGGTAGATGATCAGAAGTGATCAAATTGTAAGCCTTAATTAGCTCCCTTCCATTCTGTAGATAGTGAAGTTTTGTGGGTGTCATCCCCACCATAGTTTTTACTTGCTAAAAAGAGTTTTCTGTGATACCATATCTTGTGTTATGTGTTTATCATTTTCATAAATGTTTCTATGAATGTTGCAAACCATTAAAGATTATGAATGAACAAATACATACATAAGAAAGAACAATATTAATGGTCGGTAATGGAGTAATGTATGATTACTAATGATGAATAAGGAAAGGTGATAAAAATTTTAGAGGTACTGATTCACCTCTCCCCTCTTAGTACTACTTTCCATTAATTCCAACAATTGGTATCAGAGCTAAGTCTCTTCTTGGAAAGCTTAAAGGCTTAAGAGCAAAGATCATACAATGGAGAAGTACAAACTTGATAAGAACATTGAGAACAAAAATCTTGAGATATAGATGTTCTATGAACAGTATAAAGAAGCTAGAATCAAGATGAGAGAGTTGTTGGATGAAAGGAAAGGTATGGCTACCTGGAACAATGAAAAATATTACCAAGAAGAAGAGATTCCAGATTTCTTTAAATCTTCAGGATAAAATACAAGTAATACATCATATGCATAAAAAGAGAACATCAAAAATCTAAAGGAGATCAATCAACATCTGATAGAGAAAATAAAGATGCTGAAAATTGGTCAAGAAATCCAGATGGTAAGAATGATTGATGTGATGAGTTCTACTAGACAAGCTGAAATAGAAAGAACACTTGCTATTGATGATTGAAGGAAGATTACAGAGAAACTACAAGAAAAGGAATTGGAAATTCAAACACATGTTGAGCATCACCATGATCTCACAAATCAGATTATTCTTATGAGTCAAGAAGCAAACAGAATAAATGTGGAACTCATTGAGAGAATACAGATTATTGGTGAACTGAGAGAAGAAAATGAAAAGCTAAAACATGAGGTTAGAATTCAGCAACAGCATAACGATATTATCAGAAAAGATAAAGAGAGAAATAAAAGAATGGATGACTTTCTTGAAGGACAATGAAGAGTCAACAACAACAATGGTATAGGCTTTACCGAAAATGGAGAATCATCCAATCAAGAAAACTCAAAGAATGCCTATGAAAATCCAAGACCAAGAAAGCTAACATGCAAACACTGTGGAAAGCAAGGGCACACATCAAATGTATGCCGAGGTTGTTGGAATTAATGGGAAGTAGTACTGAGAGGGGAGGGGTGAATAAGTACCTCTAAAAATTTTAACACCTTTCTTAATTCATCATTAGTAATCATACATTACTGTATTACCGACCATTACTATTGTTCTTTCTTATGTATGTTTTGTTCATTCATAATCTTTAATAGTTTTCAGCATTCATAGAAACATTCATGAAAATTATAAACACATAAGAGAAGATATGGTATCGCAGAAAACTCCTATTAGGAAGTAAAAACTGCGGTGGGGATGGAACCCACAAAATTTCACTATCTGCAGAATGGAAGGGAGCCGGTTAAGGCTTACAATTTGATCACTTCTGATGATCTACTCTGTTAGGAGTATTAAGGTGGAGACCTATTAAGATATACTATGTTAAGAGTTTTAGCAACACTGATTTAAGTGTGCACTCAGTTATGAGATTTTACAATAGGACGGTTAAGCCCACCTTTCTTGAAAGGGTTTCATTAGTGTACTACACTTGTTAGAATGAGTGAAAATGTTGACCTGACTGCATAAAATCTACAATTGTTGATTATAGATCCATTAAAGCTCTCAAAATAATAATATCACCTTAAGTGATTCATGAATACCTTTTCTTTGTTCGTCGGTAGCCTCTGTTCTATTCTTGAAACTGATTTGATTCTATTTTTGTCCTTCTGCATGAATTCTCTTTTCTAGTCTCTAGTTTCTCTCTGTGGCTACTATATTCATTGAACAACAACTATTCTTAATAGATTGAGCACCTATTTATCAAAATATTTGACCTATCTTGGAATCATGCATTACAATATTAACTCTTTGATCCAAGGTTTACAACTTGACCTTGATCTTTAGTTTGCATGTTTTAAATCAGTAAAACTAATTAAAACAATAATAAATACATTACTTCCTCCACCCATAATGAATTTAAAAGTAAATCAAGAAGCTATAAATACAACTTCAGTGATTTATCTGATGTGGAAAGTCAGATCCACTTTTTGTGGGATGTAACTGATTGTTGGTTCTTGGTCGTCAGGTTGAACTTGAAGTCTATTGGTGTTCCTTTGTTTGAACTATTCTTCAGGTTCCCTTTATCTTTCAGGTTCCTCTCTGTGTTGTTCTGTCAGGTTGCACTATTGTTACTCGTCAGGTTCCCTTTAACCTTTTCGTCATCGGATAACACTTAACAATGTTTATTGGGTAACCTTATTATTGGGTGGTGTTGTGCCCTGTCTGTCGATGTGGAGTAAACTGATGGTGCAGATCATGTTTTTCCTTAAGTATACTAATGGCAAAATATAATGCCTTCAATCTCCCCCTTTGACATTAGTATCAAAAACTGATATGTGCATAATACTAAAGTGTTTAGTATGAACACCATGTCTGTATCCTTGTCATCATATGACTCCCCCTAACTATATGCATCGGTAGAGTATAAGTATATGTACATTTATACTATACATTCTCTATTCTTTGCTTTATATGTACATATTATTTTCTCCTTGTATTTTCCTTTTTCTTTTACTATACATACTGTTTCCTCCTTTTAATTGAGGTGAGTGGTGAACATATCAATTTCCCCCTTTCTTTGATACTTATGACAAAAATGTACAACTTAGAATGTGAAAAAATTGTGACAAAAATGTGTAACCTACAATGTGTCAAATATATTTGAGTGGGTTTCCTTGATATATTCGAGCATTTTCTCTCATTTTTCTTTCAATTGTTCTAGATCCATGTGGTGTAGCTCTAGCCTCACGTGCATATCATAAATGTTGTCTACGAAAAACATTTCTGAGGTGGCAATTAGTGTATTTTCCTGTGTCACATGTTGTTGCAGGAGTCTAAGTGTCGGTAAGAGCTTAGCTTGGAGCTCATTTACCTCATCTCTGTTCTTCATCTCTGCAAATTGTATGTCATGTCTTTTTTTCCTAGCCTATATGATTTTCTCATCATGCAATTTAAGTGCTTCTTCAATATTGGTGAGACTTTGTGCACTGGACTTAAGATCAACATCAATTTTTGCTATCTTGTTGGTATACTCCTGAGTGAGTTGATCTAAAGTGCACAATTTGTGTATTAAGGTAATAGCTTCTGATATGATTGGATCAATTGTACTTACCAATTCAGATAGCTTAACCTTTTTCAATGCCACTTCCTAGCTTATTTTCTCAGCTAGCTTGAACTCATACTTTTGTTCAAGTCTCTCATCCATAACCTTCTCAGCATCAATATTCTAAGATGTTATTGCATCTATGAGTATTACCAATTGATCAGCATTGGAGCTTTTTGATCAATATCTATATTAGGTACAATCTGTTGAAGTATTCCTCTTGCTACTTCTAGTACCTTGGCCTCTTTAGATGCTCTCTTCAGTTTGTCTTGAATAGATTTTCTCTTATAGAGCATGGAATACTTTGTTAATGCACTTGGATCCAATGTCCTTGGATCACAAATTGGAATCTCAATGACTTCATTCAGAGTTACTGGATTCTTATTCTTTCCTTTCTTCTTCTTTGAGATTTGTGGGGATGCAGAGGTATGAACTACCATAGCTAGTTCATTTTTTCTCTCTAAAGTGGGTGGTGAAGGCATTGTGCAAGATGCTTCTTGTATTTTTTTCTCAAGTGGCACCTGTTGATTTTGTGAAAACATCTCTCATTCAACCTTGGGTGTCTCTGCAGATTTTTATTTTGATTGTTTCTCCTTCTCATCTTAATTTGCTTCTTTTCCTTTCTCTGTTTTTGTGTCCCCTTTTTCCCTTTTGAGTTTCCTCCTTATTTTGATCAGTGGATGTATCTTTCTGATCTTCAGTTGTAGCCTTCTTTACAGTTGTATCTTTTGTATTATCTGTAGTATCTTTTGCTTCAAGATCACCCTTGTCCTCGAGTGTGCTTGAGCCCTCCACTGTGAATCCATCATTACCCTCTAGAATATTGATTTCCTTCATTAGTATAGGCATATTTCTTTGAGTGGTTTCTTGGGATGTATTCAGAGTTGTGTCCTGCTCGTCGGTTTGATCTTTTGGAGCATTGACATCCTCATCTTTTTGCACTTGGCTTGTAGCTCCTGGTTCTTTGGAGTCCATGATTGAAGTGTCTTGCACTTGTTCATTAGCAATATTAATTATTGTACCATCTAATGTCTACAATTCTTGATGTTGTCCTTGATCCTTAAGTGTGATAAATATGACATCATCTTTCTTCTACAAATCTTTATCAGAGTCATAGTTATTGATATCTTGGATGATATCATCCATGACTGTGTCTACATTTATAGGCTCATTATCACTTTCATTATTATCCAGAGCAATGTGCTAATGACTTGAATTTTATGTCTCCTCCTCTCTATGAGGTGTATTGGTGAGAAGTGATTGATTCTCACCACTTCTTGATTCTGACAGTAGACCCAAAAGTTGTCTCCATTTAGTTTCAGTCATTTTTTCCAGCTCTATGAATTTGTTCTCTAATACTTTGTATGCCCTTATTTTGACTACAAATTTACTTGAGTGCTTCTTGATTATTTCTTTGATCTCTTCAACTTTGGATTTGAGAGGCATTAGTGTCACTAGTACACTCTCCCTTGATTCTCACTCGGTTTGCAGAGCATATGACCATTGTTGATATACCCTTTTACCTAGCTCTTTAGGTATTTGATTGACAAATTCTGTAGGCTCATATTTGTTCTTGATCATTGACTTTATAACTGCCTCTTGTATCTTATTCTGGTCCTCTAGGTTTAGTGTATCACATTTTCTGATTCTCTTATCAATCATTGTACCATGTGTAGCAATGGATTCAAGAGCTTCATCAATTTTTTGATTCCTGTAGTTCTTGTTTTCTACATCAGGCTCATCATCTTTAGTGTCCTCTATGTCAGCCTTTGTCCTAACCAACCTTTTCCTCTTCTTTGGAGGTGTTTTTTTCATAGTTTGTTTCCTTGTTCTCTTAGTTGGCTGCTTCCTTATGTAGGTCCTTACTTGACCTTTCTTAAGGGGTGTTGTATTGGTTGCAGGAGTTTGACTCCTTGTCCTCTACTTCTTTGTAGGCGGTGGAGGTGGAGGTGTATTAGATTCAGTATCCTCAGAGCCTAATTTATTTTCTTCTTGTACCTCATCAATGGTGCCCTATTCATCAGTTCTCTCTGGTTGTTCTTGTTCCTCATCTATTACCGATAGAATCTTCTTGAGATTATTAACCATTTTGTCCTTTTTTATTACAGTCTTTTTTATTTCTAGGCCTTGTTTTATCTTTGATTTGGCCTCTTCATATGTTCCAGACCTTAGTTGTTTGCTATCAGTGGGCTCATTTAGTAATACCTCAATTGCACTTGTAGCTTGATGAATATTGATCTCATAATCCATTGGTGCTAACCAAGATGTCCTTGGTACAACTAGTTTGATATGGGTGAAATTTGTGTCCACCATAAAACATATTTCATCTTTATGTTTTTCTACAAGTTGTTCAGAAATCCTAGTCCTTTCCATCATCTTTTCCTTGAACTCAAGGAAGTAGGCAAACATAACAGACTCAAAATTGTCTCCTAGTGACTTAATCAATTCACTAATCTATTGGTTTACTGGTTTGGTAGTGTCCTATTTTACTTTTCCTACTAAAGGAAAGTATTCTTGAAAATAGAACAAGATACACATGATAAGTGAGCCAAACTTACATGTGTTGGTCTTTGTAGACCTGATTGTGTCCATGTTCTCATCAAGTTTTTTTAATAGGATCTCACACAGATCCATCAGAACTCCTTTGGTCACTATTTTGTAAGTTTTGCTTACTGCTGTTTCAGAAATGTTGTTCAATCTGCTAGCTTAAAAAATTTTATACCCAACTACACATGCACCAAATTTTAGTTCTTCATCGGTGATTGTGTTCACTTTGAGACCTCTGTTGTCTCCTTCTGCATTGGTGAGTTTTTCATCTTCTTTCATGGATGGATGCTTGTGTGCCCTAGGTTTGTCTATTATTTGATAACTAGTGACAGCATGCAGAACATCCTTGGTTATTTTCTTGGGTTGGTCTAGCCATAGCTTCTTGTCATGCATTCTGCTCAAGAATAACCTTATCCATTCTGTTTTGAATTCCCTCAGGAATTGTAGGGCATTAGTTAACCCTTTGAATTCCAAGTGTTTGTGCTCTTCCTTCAGTTTCCCTTCAGCATCAAAAATCTTCTTAAAAGCTTCATCCATTTCAAGATCACCTATCTTTGTGATCTTGCAATGAATATAAGACCTAATGTCTTCTATGAGAAAAACCCTAGGTGGGATTTTCAAAAATGTGTTAGTTTCATCAGGTTTTGATGCAATTTCTGGGTAGATCTTATACTTGGGCTCTACACATGTATTGTTCTTGATCAACTTAACCACATTCCTCTTATCATTCTTGATTTTAGAAATTCTTGAGGTGGTTGCCATCATTTTTCAAGTTTTAGGGTATTCTAGAAATTTAGGGCTTTCTTGAAAAATAATGATAGAGAGATTTCGGTGACTCTGATACTTACTTCAATTTTCAATAGTGGTAAAAGATCTATTTTTTGTGTGGTTAGATTGATCTAAGGACGCTTTGCTCTCTGCTCTTTAATCGCTCTGCTTTCTCTTCAAATTGCGGGTGAAAAATGAAGTTGTCCCATTGACTTTTTATAGACTTTTTGCCCCAAGTATTTGTAATAAATGCTTAATGACTCATCGGGATATAAAGATGGGTTTTGTCAGGAAGACTTTCTAAAACATCGTTGGTGAAGTTGAGCTGCCTGGGATAGTTGTTAACAATGTTGCTTGTACCGACAGATATTGCTTGAAGATTTTATCCACATTTTGTGTCTTGCCCTCTAGATATCTTCACTGGTGTTTCCATTGGGATATGTGATTGTCTCTGTCAATCGGTCTTTGCAATTTTTTGTGAGGTGACCAACTTTATGACAGTGCAAGCATGTCATTCTGGGGTTTGACCAGCCTCTAGACCTTTTGGTTCATGCTCTCATACAGTTTGCAACAATGTGACCATATCTACCACATTTTGTATAGTTTGTCCATGTATTGTAATCCCATGTATATTGATTACCTATTATCTTTGGTTGATAAAGAATCTTTTGACCTTTATGTTAGAGATTTGTTTCTGTGCAGTTGATTCATTGTATGTTTGTCATTGATGACAACATATAATACACATTTTATGTATGTACTTATCAGAATGATGATATCAAGCCTTGTGTGGTTAGATACATTTTGTAGACATGTTTAGTATGTTATGTTCATACATGTAGATCCAGATATTATGTTTCAGTCAAGTTGTGTAATTATGTTATTGGCAGTTACAGTTCTGGAAGAGTATCTGTTCAAAGACGACATATTTAACATGTTTCTTGAGTTGCACATATCTTCAGGATATGTGTGTGTATATTCATGATTAGTTATGTGTTAACTATGTTTGGTTAAACGCACCTATCATGTAACATCAGGATCGTATTGTTTGAGATGATTTGGTGAAGCTGACTTATTGAAGCATCGTGTCTATTCAGTTTATATTTGCGCGGTTGTAATTATGATTGCATGATTAGTAGAGTTGAAAAGGATGTTATACAGAGTTTTCTTACAGGTCCCATGATCTTATACTTTGAGGAAGATACTTATAGCATGTCATTTGTGATACACCAAGTGTGACTGATATGAAAAGAGACATAAAATGTACAGAGCAGAATATCAGTTGTGGTTCATTCATCAAGAGTCTATGTGAAGAAGAAGTAGAAGATTACAATACATTGGAACTGATCAAGATAGTAGGTCTACTCTATAGTTCATCATCAGATATAGTGCATATCTCTTCTACAGAAGGCTGTAGCCTTCACCATTGAACAAGTGAGATTTTGGACAGTGAGTCCTCACCCCTAGTAGGGTTATTTGCAAAAGACTCCTAACATGGTTAGACCCTTAACCAGGTCACTATACTTATTGATTTGTAAAGAACAACTCCTAACAAGGTTGCAAGATCTTCTAACAGGGATTACTATAAACAAGTATAGTTCATTATGGGTGCTAATTCCCACTAGGGTTTTTACCATTTGGTTTCCCCATAATCAAATTGTGTGTTGTGTACTGTGTTATCTGAATGTGCATTTACTTTATTTTATTTTGAAGTTAAAGAAGTGAAAAAGAATTAAAGTTACTGATAACTAATTCACCCCCCCTCTTAGTTATCCTTTGGGACTATTCAAACAATTGGTATCAGATCCAAGTGCCTTGGAAAAGAAGCCTAATATCTTAAGGTAGATAAGATGTCTTACTTCAAAAAAGAGAGCCCAAAGTTCGATGGAGAAAATTATTTGGATTGGAAAAACAAAATGATAACACATCTACAGTGTGTTGGCTTTGAGATCTTTCAGATAGCTACACAAGAAGTTGTTATTCCATCTCTAAAATACCTTAAAAAGTATTATGCTACTAGTAGACAAAAGGATACATTTACCAATAATGCAATCGCAAAAGAAGCCCTATTCAGTGCCCTATCCGACAGTGAATTTTCTGAGATCAAGAAAATTGACAGAGCATACACCATATGGAAGTATTTAGAAGATATGTTTGAAGGAGATATTCAAGAAAAGAATGCGTGAAAGAAGACATGGAAAAATAAATACAATAGTCTTTAGATGTTACCTAAAGAGAACATTAGAGCTTACAATCAAAGGATAGATGAAGCAGTCTCTGGAATCAGAAACAATGGTGGAGAAATATCAGAAGAAGATATAATGGACAAGCTGTTAACTACCTTAACACCAGACTATGAAAACAAGATAAGTATTCTAGAGGAAACCATGCAATTCTCACAAGAATTCAAGAGAGAGACTTTGATCAATAAAATATTTGCATTTGACATATCAAGATTGAAGACTTAACCTAAAAGTGAAACAACTTTCAAAGCCTCACTCCATGGTAAGAAATCCTTACACATCTCTAGCAATAATGAGAAAGAAGAAGTTGATGAAGAACTA
This sequence comes from Thuja plicata, assembly GCA_018584345.1. NCBI lineage: Eukaryota > Viridiplantae > Streptophyta > Pinopsida > Cupressales > Cupressaceae > Thuja > Thuja plicata. The sequence goes on from MU224484.1 coordinate 2,313,743, forward strand.
GAAGATATCATTTCTATGATTTCTAAAAGAGAAAAGAAAGGAAAAGGAAAATATGAAGGAAAACTTCCATTCAAATATTTTTCATAAAACAAGATTGGTCACTTTGCATCTAAGTGTCCCACAAGAGTCAAAAAGTTTAGATCTGATTACAAACCTAAATATAAGAATGAATGTTACCATGCTGAAGAAGGTGTAACTGATGAAGATTCAGGAGAGGATGAAATTGGATTCATTTCCCTTAGAGACATAGAAAGTTTCTCGAGGAAATGGACATTGCAGATGAAAAGGAAGAACAAGAGTTAGCCCTAATTTCCAAAGCAGACATCAAAACTGATTGGGTCATTGACAGTGGATGCTCTCATCATATGACAGGTGACAAAGACATATTTGTTCATTTAGAAAAATACAAAGGTGGTATGGCTAGATTTTGAGATAACACTCCTAAACCTATCATAGGTAGAGGTTCTATCACCTTGGATGGAAAGAACAAGATAGATGATGTTTTGTATGTTGATGGATTACATCATAACTTGCTAAGTGTTGGAAAGCTACTTGACAAAGGTTATCATTTGGAGTTCAAAGACAATAAGTGCATAATTAACAACAAGGATGGAGACATGATTGCATCAGGCTCCAAAACAAAATGTAATGCTTTTCAGCTCAATTCAGATGTAAGTTGTTTTGTTACAAAAGTGGATGACAGTTGGTTATGGCACAAAAGACTCTGTCATATCAATTTTGATAACATAGTAAAGATAAGTAATGTCAAGGTAGTCAGAGACCTTCCAAGTATTGCAAGACCTATTGACACAATGTGTAGGGAATGTGTTATGGGAAAGCATGTAAGGAGTTCTTTCAGAAGCAAGCAGAACTCAGCCAAAAACAAATTGGACCTAGTGCATAAAGATTTATGTGGTCCTGCCCAAACAAGATCATACTATAGAGAAAGGTATTTCATTTTGTTTTTTGATGATTTTTCAAGGATGATGTGGGTTGTGTTCTTAAAGGAGAAATCTGAAGCCTTTGAGAAGTTCAAAATATTCAAAGTTAAGGTTGAGAATGAATTTGGATTAAAACTAAAATGTTTGAGATCAGATAGAGGAGGAGAGTTCACCTCTAATCATTTTTATGATTACTGTGAAGAACATGGAAAAAAAAGATAGTTGAGTGCTCCTAGAACCCCTTAATAGAATGGGATTGTAGAAAGGAGGAACATTATTATACTTGATACAGTGTGCACTATGATAATTGAAGGAAAAGTTGTGCACACATATTGGAGAGATGCAGTAAATAGAATAGTCTATAATATCAACAGAACTCAATTAAGACCAGGTGCAGATAAGACACCCTATGAACTTTGGTTTGGTAATGTACCTAAAGTAAATTATTTCATAATTTTTGGTAGCAAATGCTACATCAAGAGAGATGATGGTGTTGGTAAGTTTGTTTCTAGAAGTGATGAAGGTATTTTCCTTGGTTACTCTACAAAAAGCAAAGCATACAAATGTTTCAATTTGAGATTGAAAAAGGTAATTGAAATTACTCATGTAAAAATTGATGAAAATTTTAAGGTTCAAGAGAGGTACTATGAATATGCACCTATGATTGAAGATGAACCCAGGCCTAGTAGCAAAGATACTTTTATTGAAGAAATGTTTGATTGCATTTATGTCTCATGCAATGACCCTGAATCAAGTAGAGAAGAATCACAGATTATAGAAGAAGAAGTAACACCTAAGGTTCCAAAATTCACATCTAGATACCACTCTAAAGAGGATATCATTGGAGATTAGAGCAGCAGTGTTTTGACTAGATCAAAAGCAAAAAGTCTATCAATGGATGAAGAGGTATGTTTAATTTCATAGATTGAACCTTTAAGTGTTGAAGATGCTTGTAATGATTTTGATTGGAAGAATGCAATGAAAGAAGAATTAGATCAGATAATTAAGAATGAGACATGGGAATTGGTTGCTAGACCCAGTGACAAAAATGTGATTGGAACAAAGTGGATAATCAGAAACAAGATGAATGAAGATGGTACAGTAGTAAGAAACAAAGCAAGATTGGTATGTAAAGGATATGTGCAGAGAGAAGGAATAGACTACACTGATACAGTTTCCCCTGTGAGCAGACTGGAAGCCATTAAATTGTTCTTGTCCTATGCAACATCCAAAGACTTTAAAGTTTATCAAATGGATGTAAAGTTAGCTTTTTTGAATGGTGAATTGAAGGAAGAAGTCTACATAGAATAGCCTAAAGGATTTAATCTTTCAGATAAGCCAGACATGGTATGCAAATTGAAGAAAGCACTCTATGGTCTTAAACAAGCCCCAAGAGCTTGGTATGAGAGACTTGATGGTTATCTTACCAAGATTGGATTCAAGAAAGGTGTAGTAGATTGTAACCTATTCACAAGAGAGACACCTGATGGATTACTACTAGTTGCCATATTTGTTGATGACATTATCTTTGGAGGTAATGACAAGCTTAGTATAGCATTTGCAAAAGAAATGCAGAATGAATTTGAAATGAGCATGATTGGTCCTATAAAATACTTTTTGGGACTAAATGTAAAGCAGACAATTAAAGGTATATTCATTAATCAGTCAAAATATGTGAACAAAATATTGAAGACCTTCAAGATGGAAGACTGTAAGCCAGTATGCACTCGTATGATTACAGGAAGCAAGCTTTCAAAAGATGATGATTCCACAACAGTTGATAAGACATTGTACAAATCTATGATTGGAAAACTCATTTATCTAACTCAATCTAGACCTAACATATCTAATGCGGTTGGAATTGTTAGAATATTTGCATCTGAACCCAAGTAAAATCACCTAATGGCAATCAAGAGGATATTCAGATATCTAAAGGGAACTATAGACTATAGTTTATGGTATCTTAAATAAGAAAATGTACAACTTCATGTGTATATAGATACAAATTGGGCAGGTTGTATTGATGATAGGAAGAGTACTTCAAGAGGAACAATATTTCTTTGAGATAGGTTGGTTTCTTGGATAAGCAAGAAGCATAACTATATTTTTCAGTCAACAGCAGAAGCTGAATATGTTACAGCAGCACTGAATTGTTCAACCATGGTTTGGATCAAGCAGATGGTTAAAGACTTTGGTATTCGGATTGATTATCCTATTGTTATTCATTGTGATAACACTAGCACTATTAACATGTCTAAGAACCCTGTGATGCACACAAAGACAAAATACATAGAGATCAAGTACCACTTTCTAAGAGAAAAGGTTGCAGACAAAGAAGTGAAATTGGACTATGTAAGCACCAAATAATAGTTGGCATATATTTTCACAAAACCTTTATCAAAAGATTCTTTTGATCATCTTAGAGAGAAGTTGGGAGTAATTCCCTCTCCTAAGTCTGATTAGAGAATACAAGAAGAACATCAGTCCTTTGTGATTGATAAATGGTTGACTACTCTACTTCTGGAGTAGTACACTGAGAGGGGGGGTGAATCAGTTATCAGTAACTTTAGTTATTTTTACTTCTTTAACTTTAGAATACAGCCAAGTAAATGCTTAATCAGATAACACAGTACTTAGCACACAATTTGATTACGGGGAAACCAAATGGTAAAAACCCCGGTGGGAATTAGCACCCATAATAAACTATACTTTTATGTAGTAATCCATGTTAGAAGATATTTCAACCTTTTTAGGAGTTGTACAATACAATGCAATAAGTATAGTGACCTGGTTAAGGGTCAGACCCTATTAGGAGTCTTTTACAAATAACCCTATTAGGGGTGGTGGACTCACTGTCCAAAAGCTGACTGCTTGATGGTGAAGGCTACAACCTTCTAAATAACAGATATGCACTATATTTGATGATGAACTATAGAGTAGACCTATTGTCTTGATCAGTTCCAGTGTATTACAATCTTTCACTTCTTCTTCACATAGACACTTGATGAATGAACCAACTCTGATAATCTTCTCTGTACATCTTTCTTATCTTTTCATATCATTCACACTTAGCGTATCACAATTGAACTACTATAAGTATCTTCTCCAAATTAGAAGGTCATGTCAGCTCTTAGAAACACTTCATCAATATCTTAGTCAGCTTAACTAAGCACGTAAACAATATTAATTCCATGCAATTCAATGCTGAACAAACGCGACGCTTCACTGAGTCAGCCTCACCAAATTAACCATAACTTTGCAATAATCTTGAAACACATTTGGCACCTTTGGATTTATATCATCAACTCATAATTAATAATGCATATACACATGCATATCCTGAAGATAGGTGCAACTCATGAAACACATTATATATGTCGGCCCTAAACCGTTATACTTCCAGAACTGTAACTGCTAATAACATAATTGCATAACTTTACTGAAACATGATATTTGGGTCTGCATGTATGAACATAACATAATAAACATGTCAAAAACATGTATCTATCCATGCAAGTATTCATGTCATCATTCAGATAAGTTCATATAGAATTACTACTGTGTATTATATCTTGTCATCAATGACAAACATACAAACAATCAACTCTCAGAATCAAATCTCCAACAATATCCCCCTTTGACATTGATGGAAACATATGATATCAAAAACATCCTCTATTCATGGTGTTCTCTTTCTTTTACAATCTTCTGAATATCCTCATCAAAGATTTCTCTAAACTGTTGTAGTTCCTTTGTCTATGTTTTTGTTCCATCTATATACTCCCCTAGAGTATATGCTCCCCCTTAGTACATACTCCTCCTTTCTATATACTCCCTCTTTGATATCAATGGAAAAGGGAACCATAGTCCTTTAGGCACAGGTACTACTCCAAAAGTAGAGTAGTCAACCATTCATCAGTCACTTAATGACTGATGTCTTTGTTGCTTCTTCTAAACAGACTTAGGAGAGGGAATTACTCCCAACTTC
>MU224484.1:2322329-2340617 GCA_018584345.1 Thuja plicata
GGTTCAGTCTTCAATCTTGATATCTCAAATGCAGAGATTTTGCTGATTAGAGTCTCTCTCTTGAAGTTTTGTGAGAATTGTATAGTTTCCTCTAGAATATTGATCTTGTTTTCATAGTCTGATGTCAGATTAGTTAACAACTTATCCATTATGTCTTCTTCTAATATTTCACCACCATTGTTCCTGATTCTGGATACTACTTCATTTATCCTTTGATTGTAAGCTCTAATGTTCTCTTCAGGTAACATCTCAAGAGTGTTATATTTCTTCTTCCATGTCTTCCTGCATGCATTCTTTGCTTGAACATCTCCTTCAAACATGTCTTCTAAATACTTCCATATGGTATATGCTTTGTCAATTTTCTTGATTTTGGAAAATTCACTATCAAATAAGGTGTTGATTAGGGCTTCTTTGGCAATTGCATTATGTGTAGATATGTCCTTTTGTCTGTTGGTAGCATCATCCTTTGCAAGGTCTTTCAGAGATGGAATTACAACCTCTTGTGTGGCAATTTCAAAGATCCCAAAGCCAATACACTGTAGATGTGTTATCATTTTGTTTTTCCAATCCAAATAATTCTCTCCATCAAACTTAGGTCTTTCTTTTATGAAGTAAGACATCTGATCTACCTTAAGCTGTTAGGCTTCTTCTCCAAGGCACTTGGCTCTGATACCAATTGTTAGAATAGTCCCAAAGGATAACTGAGAGGGGGGGTGAATCAATTATCAGTAACTTCATTTCTTTTTACTTCTTTAACTTTAGAATACAGCCAAGTAAATGCTTAGTCAGATAACACAGTACTTAACACACAATTTGATTACGGGGAAACCAAATGGTAAAAACCCCGGTGGGAATTAGTACCCATAATAAACTATACTTGTTTGTAGTAATCCCTATTAGAAGATATTTCAACCCTGTTAGGAGTTGTACAATACAATGCAATAAGTATAGTGACCTTGTTAAGGGTCAGACCCTTTTAGGAGTCTTTTACAAATAACCCTGTTAGGGGTGGTGGACTCACTGTCCAAAATCTCACTACTTGATGGTGAAGGCTACAACCTTCTGAATAATAGATATACACTATATCTGATGATGAACTGTAGAGTAGACCTGCTATCTTGATCATTTCCAGTGTATTACAATCTTTCACTTCTTCTTCACATAGACCCTTGATGAATGAACCAACTCTGATAATCTGCTCTATACATCTTTCTTATCTTTTCGTATCATTCACACTTAGCGTATCACAATTGAACTACTATAAGTATCTTCTCCAAATTAGAAGGTCATTTCAGCTCTTAGAAACACTTCATCAATATCTTAGTTGTCTTAACTAAGTACGCAAACAATATTAAGTCTGTGCAAGTCAATACTGAACAGACGCGACGCTTCACTGAGTTGGCCTCACCAAATTAACCATAACTTTGCAATCATCTTGAAACACATTTGGTGCCTTTGGATTTATATCATCAAATCATAATTAATAATTCATATACACATGCATATCCTGAAGATAGGCGCAACTCATGAAACACGTTATATACGTCGGCCCTAAACCGTTATACTTCAAGAACTGTAACTGCTAATAACAGAATTGCATAACTTTACTGAAACATGGTATCTGGGTCTGTGTGTATGAACGTAACATAATAAACATGTCAAAAACATTTATCTATCCACACAAGTATTCATGTCATCATTCAAATAAGTTCATACAGAATTACTACTGTGTATTATATGTTGTCATCAATGACAAACATACAAACAATCAACTCTCAGAATCAAATCTCCAACACATCAGTCCTTTGTGACTGATAAATGGTTGAATACTCTACTTCTGTAGTAGTACCTATGTCTAATGGTTTATGGCACCCTTTTCCATTAATTTCAAAGGGGGAGTATGTACTAAGGGGGAGAATATACTCTCAGGGAGTATATATCAATGGAACAAAAACACAGTCAGAGGAACTACAGCAGTGTAGAGAAATCTTTGATGAGGATATTGAGAATATTGTAAAAGAAAGAGGACACCATGAATAGAGGATGTTTTTAATATCATATGTTTCCATCAATGTCAAAGGGGGGGATTGTTGGAGATTTGTTTATGTGCAGTTGATTGATTGTATGTTTGTCATTGATGACAACATATAATACACAGTATTGTTTCTGTATGTACTTATCAGAATGATGATATCAAGCCTTGCATGGTTAGATACATGTTGTAGACATGTTTAGTATGTTATGTTCATACACGCAGATCTAGACATGATGTTTCAGTGAAGTTGTGTAATTTTGTTATTGGTAGTTACACTTACTGAAGAGTATCTGTTTAGAGCTGATGTATTTAACGTGTTTCTTGAGTTGCACCTATCTTCAGGATATGTGTGTGTATATTCATGATTATTTATGAGTTAACTATGTTTGGTTGAATGTTCCTATCATGTAACATCAGGATCGTGTTGTTTGAGATGATTTGGTAAAGCCGACTTAGTGAAGTGTCGCGTCTAGTCAGTTTATATTTGTGCGGTTGTAATTATGCTTGTGTGATTAGTAGAGCCAACAAGGATGTTATAAAGAGTTGTCTTACAGGTCCCATGATCTCATAATTTGAGGAAGATACTTATAGAAAGTCATTTGTGATACGCCAAGTGTGAATGATACGAAAAGAGACAGAAAATGTACAGAGCAAAATATCAATTGTGGTTCATTCATCAAGAGTCTATGTGAAGAAGAAGTAGAAGAATACAATACATTGGAATTGGTCAAGACAGCAAGTCTACTCTATAGTTCATCATCAGATATAGTGCATATCTATTCTATAGAAGGTTGTAGCCTTCACCATTGAAGTAGTGAGCTTTTGGGCAGTGAGTCTTCACCCCTAACAGGGTTATTTGTAAAAGACTCCTAACAAGGTCAGACCCTTAACTAGGTCACTATACTTATTTCTTTGTAAAGAACAACTCCTAATAGGGTTGCAAGATCTTCTAACATGGATTACTATAAACAAGTATAGTTCATTGTGGGTGCTAATTCCCACCGGGGTTTTTACCATTTGGTTTCTCCATAATCAAATTGTGTGTTGTGTACTGTGTTATCTGAATGTGCATTTACTTTATTGTATTCTGAAGTTAAAGAAGTGAAAAATAATTAAAGTTACTAATAACTAATTCACCCCCCCTCTCTCAGTTATCCTTTGGGACTATTCTAACACTTTAGGCTTCCATGCTTTCTTTTTCTTTTTCCATCATTCTTTAGATGTGTGCCCATTCATCTTGCATGTAAGACAATATTTGTCCATGTAGGTTTCCTTCTTTGGTTGTTCTATCTTAGTCTTGCATTCATAAGCCTTATGTCCTTTCTTGTTACATTTATAAAACAATCCTATGAATGTAGGTGTAGATTTAGGAATAACTTTCATTTTACCTCGACATACATTTGATGTGTGCCCTTTCTTTCCATAGTGTTTTCATGTTAGCTTTCTTGGTCTTGGATTTTCATAGACATTCTTTGGGTTTTCTTGATTGGCTGATTCTTTATTTTCGGTAAAGCCTATATCATTTTTGTTGTTGTTGACTCTTCGTTGTCTTTCAAGAAAGTCATCCATTCTTTTATTTCTCTCTTCAGCCTTTTTGATAATCTCGTTATGTTGTTGCTGAATTCTAACCTTATGTTTTAGGTTTTCATTTTCTTCTCTTAGTTCACCGATAATCTGTATTCTCTCAATGAGTTCCACATTTATTTTGTTTGCTTCTTGACTCATAAGAATAATCTGATCTATGAGATCATGGTGATGCTCAGCATGTCTTTGAATTTCCAATTCCTTTTCTTTTAGTTTCTTTGTAATCTTCCTTATGTCATCAATATCAAGTGTTCTTTCTATTTCATCTTGTCTAGTAGAACTCATCACATCAATAATTCTTACCATTTGGATCTCTTGACCGATTCGCAACATCTTTATTTGCTTTGTCGGATGTTGATTGATCTCCTTTAGATTTGTGATGTTCTCTTCTGATGTATCTGATATATTACTTGTATTTGATCCTTGAGATTTAAAGAAATCTGGAATATCTTCTTCTTGATAATATTTTCATTGTTCCAGGTAGCCATACCTTTCCTCTCATCCAGTAGCTCTCTCATCTCAATTATAGCTTCTTTATACTGTTCATAGAACATATGTATCTCAAGCTTTTTGTTCTCAATGTTCTTATCAAATTTGTACTTCTCCATTGTATGATCTTTTCTCTTAAGCCTTTAAGCTTCCCAAGAAGAGACTTAGCTCTGATACCAATTTTTGGAATTAATGGGAAGTAGTATTGAGAGGGGAGGGGTGAATCAGTACCTCTAAAACTTTTAACACCTTTATTAATTCATCATTAGTAATCATACATTACTGTATTACCGACCATTACTATTGTTATTTCTTATGTATGTATATGTTCATTCATAATCTTTAATGGTTTGCAGAATTCATAGAAACATTCATGAAAATGATAAACACATAACACAAGATATGGTATCGCATAAAACTCCTATTAGGAAGTAAAAACTATGGTGGGGATGGCACCCACAAAACTTCACTATCTGTAGAATGGAAGGGAGCCAGTTAAGGCTTACAATTTGATCACTTCTAATGATCTACCCTGTTAGGAGTATTAAGGTGGAGACCTGTTAAGATCTACTATGTTAAGAGCTTTAGCAACACTGATTTAAGTGTGCACTCAGTTATGAGATTTTACAATAGGACGGTTAAGCCCACCTTTCTTGAAAGGATTTCATTAGTGTACTACACTTGTTAGAATGAGTACAAATGTTGAACTGACTGCATACAATCTATAATTGTTGATTACAGATCCATTAAAGCTCTCAGAATTATAATATCACCTTAAGTGATTGATGAATACCTTTTCTCTTCTCTTCGGTAGCCTCTGTTCTATTCTTGAAACTGACATGATTCTTTTTTTGTCCTTCTGCATGAATTCTCTTGTCAAGTCTCTAGTTTCTCTCCATAGCTACTATCTTCACTGAACAACAACTATTCTCAATAGATTGAGCACCTATTTATACAAGTATTTGACCTATCTTGGATTCATGCATTACAATGTTAACTCTTAGATCTAAGGTTTACAACTTGACCTTGATCTTTAGTTTGCATGTTTTAAATCAGTAAAACTAATTAAAACAATAATAAATACATTTCTTCCTCCACACATAATGGATTTAAAATTAAATCAAGAAGCTATAAATACAACTTCGGTGATTTATTTGACGTGGAAAGTCAGATCCACTTTTTGTGGGATGTAACTGACTATCGGCTCTTGGTCGTCGAGTTGAACTTGAAGTCTGTCGGCGTTCCTTTGTTTGAACTGTTCATCAGGTTCCCTTTGTTTGTCAGGTTCGTCTCTGTGTTGTTCTGTCAGGTTGCACTATTGTTACTCGTCGGGTTTCATTTAACCTTTTTGTCATCAGATAACACTTAATAGTGTTTATCGGGTGACCTTATTGTCAGGTGGTGTTGTGCCCTGTCTGTCGGTGTGGAGTAAACTGATCGTGTAGATCATGCTTTTCCTTAAGTATACTAATGGAAAAATATAATGCCTTCAGAGGTAAAATGAAAGGTATTCCTAAATCTACACTTACATTCATAGGATTATGTTATAAATGTAACAAGAAAGGACATAAGGCTTATGGATGCAAGACTAAGATAGAATAGCCAAAGAAGGAAACCTACATGGAATAATACTGTCCTACATGCAAGATGAATGGGCAGACATTTGAATAATGATGGAAAAAGAAAAGGCATGCATGGAACCCTAAAAGTCAAAAGATTCCTATCAAACAAAGAGAATAGGTAATCAATATACATGGGATTACAATACATGGACAAACTATACATCATGTGGTAGATATGGTCACATTGCTGCAAACTACATGAGAGCATGGACCAAAAGGTCTAGAGGTTGGTCAAACCCTGGAATGGCGTGCTTTCACTATCATAAATTTGGTCACCTCAAGCAAGATTGCAAGGACCGGTTGATAGAGACAAGCACATATCCCAATGGAAACACCATTGAAGATATCTGGAGGGAAAGAGACAAAATGTTGATAAAAGCTTCAAGCAATGATGAAGTTGGGCCAAGAAATGCAAATGGTGACACCCCATCCAATGGATCCAGTGACATCACCACCCTCACTTAAGTTGAACAAGTAAGTATGGAACTGCACTATACCAAGTCATATTTTGCATCAGTTCCATTATAAAATTGATAGATATTCAAAATTTGCATGAATAAAGATGCATATTATGTTACTTGTTACAATTATGAGAAATCAACCCTATCAGTATACGCATACCAAAAATCATCAGTGAAAAAAGTAGATAAGTTGTTCTACACTTACCGTAGAGTGTCGGTCAACACACAAAGTGACTAAGTTGCCAATATAACCCGACAACCATCGGTAAGAAAGGAAAGTCAAAAGTTGTCACTATAGAATACCGATATCCGTCGGTACAAGCAACATTGTTAACAACTATCTCGGGCAACTTAGCTTCATAGATGATTTTTTGTAAAGTCTTCCTGAAGAAACCCATCTTCATCTCCTGATGAGTCGTTGAGCATTTATTACAAAGACTTCGGGCAAAAATTCTATATAAAGTCGACGAGACAACTTCATTTTTACTTGTTATTTGAAGAGAAAGCAGAGCGAATAAAGAGAAAAAAGCAGAGCGTCCTCAGATCAATCTAAGCACACAACCAACAGATCTTTCACCACTCTTGCGAATTAAAGTAAGTATCAAAGGTAACAAAAGATCTTTGTCGTTATTTTTAAAGAAAGCCCTAAATTTCTAGAATTCCCTAAAACTTGAAAAACGATGGCAACCACCTCAAGAACTGCTAAAATCAAGAATGATAAGAGGAGTGTGGTTAAGTTGATCAAGAACAGTACATGTATAGAACCCAAGTATAAGATCTACCTAGAAATTGCATCAAAACCTGATGAAATTGACGCGTTTTCAAAAATCCCACCTTGGGTTTTTCTCATAGAAGACATTAGGTCTTATATTCACTGCAAGATCGTAGAGATAGGTGATTTTGAAATGGATGAAGATTTTAAGAAGCTTTGTGATACCGAAGGGAAACTGAAGGAAGAGCACAAACACTTGGAAGTCAAAGGGCTAACAAATGCCCTACATTTCCTGAGGGAATTCAAAACAGACTAGATAAGGTTAGTCTTGAGCAGAATGCATGACAAGAAGCTATGGCTAGACCAACCCAAGAAAATAACCAAGGATGTTCTTCATGGTGTCACTGGTTATCCGATAACCGACAAACCTAGGGCACACAAGCATCCATCCATGAAAGAAGTTGAAAAACTCACCAATGCAAAAGGACACAATAGAGGTCTCACAGTGAACACAATCACTGACGAAGAACTAAAATTTGGTGCATGTGTAGTTGGGTATAAAAATTTTCAAGCTAGCAGATTGAACAACATTTCTACAACAGCAGTAAGCATAGCTTACAAGATAGTGACCAAAGGAATTCAGATGGATTTGTGTGAGATCCTATTAAAACAACTTGATGAGAACATGAACACAATCAAGTCTACAAAGACCAACACATGTAAGTTCGGCTCACTTATCATGTGTATATTTTTCTATTTTCAAGAATACTTTCCTTTAGTAGGAAAAGTAAAATAGGACACTACCAAACCGGTAACCCAACAAATTAGCGAACTGATTAAGTCACTAGGAGAAAATTTTGAGTCTTTTATGTTTGCTTACTTCCTTGAGTTCAAGGAAAGATGATGGAAAGGACTAGGATTCCTGAACAACTTGTAGAAAAATATAAAGATGAAATATGTTTTATGGTGGACACAGATTTCACCCATATCAAACCAGTTGTACCAAGGATATCTTGGTTAGCACCAATGGATTATGAGATCAATATTGATCAAGCTACAAGTGCAATTGAGGCATTAATAAATGAGCCTATTGATAGAAAACAACCAAGGTTTGGAACCTATGAAGAGGCAAAATCAAAGATAAAACAAGGCCTAGAAATCAAGAAGAATGTAAACAAAAATGATAAAATGGTTAAGAATCTCAAGAAGATTTTATCAGTAGAAAATGAGGAACAAGAACAACCAGAGACAACCGATGAACAGGGAACCATCAGTGAGGGACAAGAAGAAAAGAAATCAGATTCTAAGGAGACTAAATATAATACACCTCCACCTCCTCCTCCTGCAAAGAAGCAGAGTACAAGGAGTCAAACTGCTGCAACCAATACAACACCCCTTAAGAAAGGTCAAGTAAGGACCTACCTAAGGAAGCAACCATCTAAGAGAACAAGGCAACAAACTATGAAAACCACACCACCAAAGAAGAGGAAAAGGTTGGTTAGGATAAAGGTTGACATAGAAGACACTAAAGATGATGACCTTGCTATAGAAAAGAAGAACTATAGGAATCAAACAATTGATGAAGCTGCCAAGTCCATTGCCACACATGGTACAATGACTAATAAGAAAATCAGGCAATGGGATACACTAAACCCAGAGGACCAGAATAAGATACAAGAGGCAGTTATAAAGTCAATGATCAAGAACAAATATTCACCTATAGAATTTGTCAATCAAATACCTAAAGAGCTAGGTAAAAGGGTATACCAACAATGGTCATATGCTCTGCAAACCAAAAGAGAAGCAAGGGAGAGGGTACTAGTAACACTAATGCCTCCTGAATCCAAGGTTGAAGAAATCAAATAAATACTCAAGAAGCACTAAAGTAAATTTGTAGCCAAAATAAGGGCATACAAAGTATTAGAGAACAAATTCATAGAGCTGGACAAAATGAATAAAACTAAATGGAGACAACTTCTGGATCTATCGGCAGAGTAAAAAAATGGTGAGATTCAATTACTTCTCACCAACACACCTCATAGAGAGGAGGAGACAGACAATGCAAGCCCTCAGCACGTTTCTCTAGACAATACTAAAAGTGATAATAAGCCTATAAACCTAGATACAGTCATGGATGATATCATCCAAGATATAACTAACTATGACTTTGACAAAGATCCGCAGAAGAAATATGATGTCATATTTATCACACTTAAGGATCAAGGAAAGAAGCAAGAATTGCAAACATCAGATGGTACAATAATTAATGTTGCTGATGAACAAGTGCAGGACACTTCAATCATGGACTCCAAAGAACCAGACCCTGCAGACCAAGTGCAAAAAGATGAAGATGTCAATGCTCCAAAAGATCAAACTGACGAGCAGGACACCACTCTAGATACATCCCAAGAAACCACTCAAAGAAATATGCATGTACTAATGAAGGAAATAAATATTCTAGAGGGTAATGATGGATCTGCAGTGAAGGACACAAGCACACCCAAGGACAAGGGTGATGTTGAAGTAAAAGATACTACAGATAATACAAAAGATACAACTGCAGAGAAGGCTACAACCGATGATCAGAAAGATACATCTACTGATCAAAATAAGGAGGAAACTCAAAAGGAAAAAGGGGACACACAAACAAAGAAAGGTGAAGAAGAAAAGAAAGATGAGAAGGAGAAATAATCAAAATAAAAATTTGTAGAGACACCCAAGGTTGAAGGAGAGACATCTTCACAAAATTGACAGGTGGCACCAGAGAAGAAAACACAAGATGCATCTTCCACAAGGCCTTGACCAACCACTTCAGAGAGAAAAAATGAACTAGCTATGGTAGTTCATACATCTGCATCCCCATAAATCTCAAAGAAGAAGAAAGGAAAGAATAAGAATCCAGTAACTTTGGATGAAGTCATTGAGATTCAAGTTTGTGATCCAAGGCCATTGGATCCAACTGCATTGACAAACTATGCCAAGCTCTGTGAGAGAAAATCCATTCAAGACAAACTAAAAAGTGCAGACAAAGAGGCTAAGGTCTGGAAGTAGAAAGAGGAATACTTCAATAGATTGTACCTGATATAGATATTGATCAAAAATCTCCAATGCTTGATCAATTGGTAATACTCACAGATGCAATAATATCTTAGAATATTGGTGCTGAGAAGGTTATTGAAGAGAGACTTGAACAAAAGTATGAGTTCAAGCTAGCCGAGAAGATAATCCAGGAAGTGGCATTGAAAAAGGTTAAGCTATCTGAATTGGTAAGTACAATTGATCCAATAATCTCAGAAGCTATTACCTTAATACAGAAATTGTGCACTTTAGATCAATTCACTCAGCAGTATACCGACAAGATAGCACAAATTGATGATGATCTTAAGTCCAGTGCACAAAGTCTCACCAATACTAAAGAAGCACTCAAATTGCATGATGAGAAAATCAAACAGGAAAGGAAACAGAGACAAGACATACAGTTTGCAGAGATGAAGTACAAAGATGAGGTAAATGATCTCCAAGCTAAGCTCTTACTGACACTTATACTCCTTCAACAACATGTGACATAGGAAAATACACTAATTACCACCCCAGAAATGTTTGTCCTAGAAAACATTTATGATATGCATGCAAGGCTAGAGCTACAACACATGGCACTAGAACAATTGAAAGAAAAATGGGAGAAAATGCAAGAAGATATCAAGACAACCCATTCCAATATACTTGACACATTGTAAGTTGCACATTTTTGTCACAATTTTTGGCATATTATAAGTTATACATTTTTGTCATAAGTATCAAAGAAAGGGGGAAATTGATATTTTCACTCACCTCAGTAAAAAGGAGAAAATAATATGTACAGTAAAAGAAAGGGGAAAATGCAAGTAGGAAAGAATATGTATAGTATACATGTACATATACTTATACTATATCGTTACATACAGTTAGGGGGAGTCATATGATGACAAGGATATAGACATGGTGTACATACTAAACACTTTAGTATTATGCACATATCAGTTTTTTTTATACTAATGTCAAAGGGGGAGATTGAAGGCATTATATTTTTCCATTAGTATACTTGAGGAAAAACATGATCTGAACCATCGGTTTACTCCACACTGACAGACAGGGCACAACACCACCCGATGATAAGGTTACCTGATAAACTCTGTTAAGTGTTATCCGATGACAAAAAGGTTAAAGAAAACCTGACGAGTAACAAAAGTGCAACCTGGTGGAACAACAAAGAGAGGAACCCGACAGACAAAGGGAACCCAAAAAATAGTTCAAACAAAGGAACCCCAACAGACTTCAAGTTCAACCCGACGACCAAGAACCGACAGTCAATTACATCCCGCAAAAAGTGGATCTGACTTTCCACGTCATATAAATCACTGAAGTTGTATTTATAGCTTCTTGATTTACTTTTAAATCCATTATGTGCAGAGGAAACAATGTATTTATTATTGTTTTAATTAGTTTTATTGATTTAAAACATGCAAACAAAAGATCAAGGTCAATTTGTAAACCTTCAATCAAAGAGTTAACATTGTAATGCATGATTCCAAGATAGGTCAAATACTTGTATAAATAGGTACTCAGTCTATTAAGAATAGTTGTTGTTCAATGAAGATAGTAGCCACGGAGAGAAACTAGAGACCAGACAAGAGAATTCATGTAGAAGGACAGAAATAGAATCGAATCAATTTCAAGAACAGAACAAAGGATACCAAAAAATAGAGAAAAGGTATTCATCAATCACTTAAGGTGATATTGATATTCTGAGAGCTTTAATGGATCTGTAATTAGAAATTATAGATTGTATGCAATCAGGTCAACATTTATACTCTTTCTAACAAGTGTAGTACACTAATGAAATCCTTTCAAGAAAGGTGGGCTTAACCGTCCTATTGTAAAATCTCATAACTAAGTGCACACTTAAATCAGTGTTGCTAAAGCTCTTAACAGAGTAGATTTTAACAGGTCTCCACCTTAATACTCCTAACAGGGTAGATCATTAGAAGTGATCAAATTGTAAGCCTTAACCAACTCCCTTCCATTCTATAGATAGTGAAGTTTTGTGGGTGTCATCCCCACCACATTTTTTACTTCCTAACAAGAGTTTTATGTGATACCATATCTTATTTATGTGTTTATCATTTTCATAAATGTTTCTATGAATTTTGCAAACCATTAAAGATTAAGAATGAACAAATACATACATAAGAAAGAACAATAGTAATGGTCGACAATGCAGTAATGTATGATTACTAATGATGAATAAGGAAAGGTGATAAAAATTTTAGAGGTATTGATTCACCCCTCCCCTCTTAGTACTACTTCCCATTGATCCCAACAAAAGGAAGCCAATCCAATATCTATGGTCTTGTGGTTTCTATTCCTTTATTGCTTAAAATCAGGATGAAGATAGATAATGTATTAAGCTAATGACTAAAATATATAATAAATCAACTTGTTGAACTAGAAATGAAGTAGAAAAGGATTTAGGATAGAGTTGTGTGTAGCTAGAATTATAATGGGCATAATGTTGATGCAGATCTGAATTTTCGATTGTCAGGATCCTACAAACACCTCTAACTGCAAATCTGCAACCTTTGAACTGGAACCTGTCTGCACATTGAATCTAAACTTGATCTGGGAGGAGCATATTGCCTTGAATACATTTTGTTCCTTTTTTATAAAGCCATAATATACAACATAGTGACTATCATAGGGATGAGTATCTGGTTTTCTCTAGATAGTTATTTCTGAAGTCTTCCATACCTATAAATCTAAGAATTTTGTGTGTGGGTGGCTATATAGGGGTTTGCCTTGGTAAACCTCCCCTTTTGGTGATTCCAACCTCTACAAATAGAAAATATAACAAAGATAAAGTGTGGTATGCTCGTTAATCTAGAGTATGTCAAAATTGCTATGAGCCTAAGTCCATAAATGCAATGTAAAGAGCCTACCCTAATGTGATAGTGCAAACCCTATATGAAAATGCAATCAATATATAATTATGAGCATGTGATAAACAAAAATATAAATCTCAAATGTATAGATGTGATAATAATAAGAAATAATACCCAACCTAAGAGGTAGAGTACAGGACAATCATTAGTCAGTGATCTCTTATCCATTTTCATGATCCTTTTGAAGCTCCATATTGATGTTGAATGCTTGATGTGATCAAATACTTGATAATTGTTTGATGTAGTCTTGATTCTCAAGCTCTCACTTCAAGGGATGTCTTCAAATTGGGGCTTAAACCTTGCAATTTATTTAACCTTACAAAAAAAAAGCATGATGCTTTCTTTTATACAAAATTGAGAGATTAAATCAAGAGAGCCGAATCAAAATTCAAATCTAGACCATGGGCCCCAGATGATTGAGGGATGTCAGTTTACGAAATACAACTAATTCTGAGATCAAAATACAACATGAAATTCACAAATGATGAAATAGGGCCTAGGTGATGAAATGAATAATTATATTGGACAAATAATAAAGGAGCACACTTATAAATAAGGTCTTACCTTGATTTTAAACAAAGTTGAATTGATAGAGGACTCATATTTAAATTTAGGTGTTCATTAACGCAACATGAAGGCCTATTAGGCATGTTATAATGAAGACACTCTAAGGTAGGTGCTAAACAATCATAAAATTTGAACACATCACTTAGGTTCAACTTACAATTTACGGTGGTACAATTTCACATAGTATTTCATTTAAGTCTTATAATACACTTTTTTCAATCAAGTTGTCTTCATCACCCTAGCTCACTAGAGTGAGATAGTATAAGTGAGATGGTGCAAGGATCAATTCATTCAATAAGATTTCATCAATATCGAGGATGGAAAATTCCCTTCTCCACAATATGGTGACAATAATATTGGACTACCTTGCACTCCTTGTAGGAGGCATGCAACTATGCTACGAATGAGGCATACATACCTTACCCTTTGTGGGACTTGAACTTGTGACCTCTCTTTCAAGAGTAGAAGTTCTCGCCACTAGGCCAACTTAGGCTATACATAAGGATAAAAACTCATTAAAAATGAACTACAAAAACCACTTACTTTTTCCTTGCTTGTAAATTGAAAGAGACTCTTAAGATATAATCTTAAGGTGCTTATTCATCAGGTAAATAGTAAATTTGATATAAGAACCTCCAAAAATAAAAAAAAACTTTTGACCTATTTTAAGTAGATATGTGTAAGATGTTGATAGTAATTTTACTTAAATTACATTGGTTTTTTCACATAAAATTTGACCTATTGTATTCCATTCCCTTGGACATTGTAGTGTGTATGAAGAAAAAATAAAATTTGAGGTTTAACATATAATATTGAGGTGATTATTCATCGTAACTAAAAAATTTAATATAAACCCATCCAAAAGTAAATAACACTTGACTTCTTTTAGGTACACACACACACACACACACACATATATATATACTACTTTTACTTAAATTGCATTGATTGTTTCTTAACCTAACTTTTACCTATTATATTATATATCCTTGACCTTGTAGTAGTGTGTATTTATCATTGTGCTTCAAAGAACAAATAACTTTTAACCTTAAATATATAATATCAAGATGATTATTCATTTTAAATAATAAATTTGATATAAGTACTTTCAAAAATACATCTCTCAACCTCTTTTAAGTAGGTATATTTTAAGATTTCTATGACCCTTTTACTTCAATTATTTTAAGTATATGTATTTAAGATATCTATACTACTTTTACTTATTGTATTGATTGTACTATAGCTTAAATTTGACCCATTCTATTATATTCCCTTGGACTTGTAGTAGTAGTACTGGGTGTTTCTCATTTTCCTTGGGAGAACAAATACAATTTAAAGTTTAATCATTACGTGAGACTCATAATGATATTCGATCACAAAAGAAGGAAAATCAAACACTTTCACCTTGCTTGAAATTTGGAGGAAACTCATTACAAGTGAGTTACAAAAAGATCACACTTTTGTTTGCTTGGGACTTGGAAGAGACTCATTGATATTGGATCACAAAAAGCAAGAAAATGAAACACACTTTCATCTTTCTTGAGACTTGGAAGAGACTCATTAACACATGATCACAGATAATAAACACTTTTTCTTTCTTGAGAATTAGAAGAGACTCATTAACATAGGATCACAGAAAGCAAGAAAATGAAATAGGCTTTTACCACGCTTGAAATTTCGATGAAACTTAGTAACAATGCACTACAAAAATAACATACTTTTGCCTTTCTTATAATTTGAAAGAGACTCATTAACATTGGATCACAAAAAACAAGAAAATGAAACTCACTTTCACCTAGCTTGAAATTTGGAGGAAAATAATGGATTGCAAAAAGAACACATTTTCACGTTGCTTATAACTTGAAAGGGACTCATTAACATTGAAAAAGAAAAGGATAAAAATGAAACACACTTTCATCTTGCTTAAATAACAGTGGATTACAAAGACCACACACTTTGCCTTACTTGTAGCTTGAAAGAGACTCATTAACATTGGATCATGAAAAGAAAGAAAGTGAAACTTGCTTGAAATTTGGAGGAAACTCATTAATAGTACATTACAAGAAAAGAAAAAAAACACACACTTTTAGCTTGATTGAGACTAGTAGATTCATCAACATTGGATCCCAAAAAGCATGAAAATGAAATACACTTTCATCTTGCTTGAAATTTGGAAGAAATTGATTAACATTGGATTACAAAAAGCACACACTTTTTTCTTGCTTGAGACTTGGAAGAGCCTCATTAACATTGGAACACAAAAAGAAAAAAATGAAACATACTTTCACATTGCTTAAAATTTGGAGGAAACTCATTAACAATAGATTATGAAAAGCACAAACTTTTTCCTTGCTTGAGACTTGGAATAAAATCATTTACATTAGATCACAAAAAACAAAAGAATTTAAACTCACTTATATGTTAAAATTTAACAAAAACACATTAACAATAAAATTACAAAATGTTCACACTTTTCCTTACTTATAACTTGAAAGAGACTCATTAAGAATACATTACAAAAAGCATGGAAATGGAACACACCTTGTCTGAAATTTAGAAGACACTCTTTAACAATGAACTACAGAAAGCACACACTTTTGCCTTACTTCTAACTTGAAATAGACTCATTGAAAATATAGGACAAAAACCATAGAAATGGAACACGACTTGCTTGAAATTTAGAAGAAACTCTTTGCTCAAGTTATGAGAAAAAAACCACCACGAGGTCAAAAACCAAATGAACCTCATGAAGCCTCAACTAAAATTGGTGGATCCCTACTAAACTGGTAATCCTCCAAATTTGGACTGCCTCCAGATTTTCGGCCAAATTTGGTAGAAAAAAAATATTTTTTTTTAATGGAAAAACAATAAAAATAACAATTATTTTTTTTTGAAAAAAAACAATTGAAAAAACAGAATGTATTTTTTTAAGAAAAAAACACAAAAAAACAAATATATTTTTTTATTGAAAAAAAATATTAAAAAACAGTTATATTTTTTTTATTTAAAAAAAGGATGTTTTTTTTTTATTAAAGAGAAAAACATAAAAAAAAAACTTTATATTTAAAAAAAAATTAAAAAAAATAGGGCTATCATTGTCTCTCTCACTCCATGTAACTGGGCGGCATGAAAAATGAGGTGGCACAAAAATCAAGGCAACATAGAAATTGAGGTGACATGGAAATCGAGGTAGTATGGACATCGAGATGGCACAAAATTTGAGGTGACATGGAAATTGAGGCAAATGTTTGCCTCGTACAATGTGCCAAGAAAAATAAGGCATAAATTTCAACTATGTCTAAATAGGGCGTGCCTTAAATGAAAATAGGGGTTTTGGGGCATTCCGGACACAACCTAGATGTCAGTTTTTGCTCAAACTGCTCCTAACAAAGAATCCACTCCAGATTCTTGAAACCCTCGGCGCTCCAAAACCTTCAAAAACTCAAGAACAGGCAACAGTAGCAAGGCTCTGATACCATGTTAGAATTCATCGAATTCATAACCCAAGATCACCTGCAACATAATAATCTGTCACAAAGCAAAGAATGGAGACACAACCCAGAATGTCCAAGAAATATGAAATATCATTGAGAGAAGGAATTGAGAGAATTCCTGAGAGTGATTCAATAATTACAAATTGATCAATCCTTATAAAGGAGATCAAAACCATAAGAAGGGTGGAGAAACCTAGGTTAACCCTAAGAAGGATGGAGAAACCTAGGTTGCATGAATAATTAATAAAAGAATCAATTATTGCATGCCTAAAGTTTAGCTTAAGTGAAGTAGAGATATAAAGGTGACTTTAATAATTAAATCAATAATGATTTAATTAATAAGTTAAAATACATTTTTAACTCTAACAGTCGGTTTACGGGATACAACTAATTATGAGATCGAAATACAACATGAAGGTCACAAATGGTGAAATAGGGCCTAGGTGATGAAATCAATAGTTATATTGGACAAATAATAGAGGAGCACACTTATAAATAAGGGCTTACCTTGATAAACACAGTTGAATTGATAGAGGACTCATATTTAAAATTAGGTGTTCATTAACACAACACGAAGTCCTATTATGCATGTTATAATGAAGAAACTCTAAGGTAGATGCTAAACAATCATAAGAATTGAACACACCACTTAAGTTCAACTTACAATTTATGGTGGTACAATTTCAAATAGTATTTCATTTAAGCCTTACAATACACTTTTTTCAATCAAGTTGCCTTGATCACCCTAGATCACTAGAGTGAGCTAGTATAAGTGAGATGGTGCAAGGGTCAATTCATTCATTAGGGTTTCATCAATATCGAGGATGGCAAATTCCCTTCTCCACAATATGGTGACAATAATATTGGACTACCTTGCACTCCTTGCAGGAGGCATGTAAATGTGCTACGAATGAGGCCTATATACCTTACCCTTTGTGGGACTTGAACTTGTGACCTCTCTTTCAAGAGTAGAAGTTCTCACCACTAGGCCAACTTAGGCTATACAAATGGATACAAACTCATTAAAAATGAACTACAAAAGCCACTTACTTTTTCCTTGCTTGTAAATTAAAAGAGACTCTTAAGATACACTCTTAAGGTGCTTATTGATCGGGTAAATAGTAAATTTGATATAAGCACCTCCAAAATTTAAAAAAAAACTTTCGACCTATTTTAAGTAGATATATGTAAGATGTCCATAGTAATTTTACTTAAATTACATTGGTTGTTCCACATAAACTTTGACCTATTGTATTTCATTCCCTTGGACATTGTAGTGTGTATGAAGAACAAATGAAATTTGAGGTTTAACATATAATATTGAGGTGATTATTCATCATAAATAA
>MU224484.1:2345296-2358781 GCA_018584345.1 Thuja plicata
CCACGTAAGCCCCCCCCCCTAGCACCCCCCTATAAATTACACCGCCTAAGTCCTTCCCTCCTCAGAGACAATTTTCCCTTCCTCTTCATTCCTTCTTCTCACTACTGCCCAACCAGTTTTCTTTCTCTCTTCTCAGAGTCCAACTTCTCCAAAGCTTCTTTCTTTTGGATTTCTTCTCAGAGTCCAACTTCACCGCCATTAACTGAGCTCAGCCCCTGAATTTCCTTCTGTTTCTGTGTATAAACTTCAATCATGGCTATGAGTTGCTCTGCCAGATTGGTGGTCGACCAACGGAGACACCAATCTCATTCTATGCCCGCCAATTCTCGCTGTAATGGGAGATCACAGAGACATGCAGAGATTCGAGCCCGGGTTGCCACGCCCACATCCCCAATTGAGCAAAAGCCCATCGTCTGGAGATCCGACCCCGACCGGAGATTCCCTTCTCTCACCAGCACCCCTATTCCGGCCACCCCAAAGCCCTTTCCCGGCGATAAATTGAAGCCGGAGTCGTGTACATGGAATCCAGTCCAGAGGCTCGCGGCGGCGGCGCTGGAGGCGGTGGAGAGGAGCTTCATAGCGGGACTGGAGAAGAAGTTCCCGCTGCCCAAGACGGCGGACCCGGAAATTCAAATCGCCGGGAACTTTGCTCCGGTGCCGGAGAGCCCAGTCCAGCACGAGCTCGAAGTAGTGGGGGAGATTCCTCAATGCTTGGAAGGCGTGTATGTCAGAAACGGCGCGAATCCGCTGTTCGAGCCCCTGGCCGGACACCATTTCTTCGACGGCGACGGAATGGTGCACGCCGTGAGACTCAACGGTGGCGCCGCCAGTTACTGCAGCAGATTCACCAGGACCCACAGACTTCTCCAGGAGCAAAAGCTCGGCCGTGCTTTCTATCCCAAGGCTATCGGTGAACTCCACGGTCACTCTGGCATCGCGCGGTTAGTGCTCTACTACGCCCGCGGTCTGTTCGGACTCCTCGACCCCTCCAAAGGTATGGGAGTCGCTAATGCGGGGCTCATTTACTTCAACGGCCGACTACTCGCCATGTCCGAGGACGATTTGCCTTACTCGGTTACCGTAACCGCGGACGGGGACCTGGAGACCGCGGGGCGGTTTGATTTCGACGGGCAGCTGAAATCCGCCATGATTGCTCACCCGAAGATTGATCCAGAGACCAAGGAGCTTTTTAATCTGAGTTATGATGTGATAAAGAAGCCGTATCTGAAATACTTCATGTTTTACCCCGACGGAAGAAAAGGCCCCGATGTTGAAATCTCTCTGAAGGAGCCGACCATGATGCACGATTTCGCCATTACTGAGAACTATGTTGTGGTGCCGGACCAGCAGGTCGTGTTCAAGCTCCAGGAGATGGTTACCGGCGGCTCCCCGGTCATCTACGACAAGAAGAAAGTCCCCAGGTTCGGGATTCTGCCCAAGTATGATTCCGACGAGAGCCGGATGAAATGGGTCGAAGTTCCCGATTGTTTCTGTTTTCACTTGTGGAACGCATGGGAGGAGAACGAAGACGAAGTGGTCGTCATTGGGTCTTGCATGACGCCGCCGGATTCCATCTTCAACGAATCCGATGAAGCTCTGAGGAGTGTTCTGTCCGAAATCCGGCTCAATCTCAAAACCGGCACCTCCACTCGCCGGGAAATTGCTCCGATGAACTTGGAGGCCGGGCAGGTGAACCGGAACAAGCTCGGGCGAAAGGCCCGGTTTGCGTACTTGGCAATTGCAGAGCCCTGGCCTAAGGTTTCCGGGATCGCGAAGGTGGATTTGCAGGCGGAGTCGCCGGGAAGTGTCGTCGGGAAAATTCAGTACAAGAAGGGGTGCTATGGCGGCGAGCCGTTTTTTGTTCCGAGGACGTCGGATCCTTCGGCGGCGGAAGATGACGGGTACGTTCTCACTTTCATGCACAACGAGGAGACTTCGCAGTCGGAGCTCCTCATTCTGGATGCCACGTCGGCAACTCTGGAACCGGTTGCGTCGGTGAAGTTGCCGTCACGAGTTCCTTATGGATTCCATGGAACTTTCATTACTTCTCAAGAGCTCGCTCAGCAGAAGCTGTGAAGACGCCCAGTCTTCCGCTCTGCTCGGCTCTAAAAGTCCCGTTTTTCCTTATCCCCATTTTCATTTTCAGTTTCCTCTTTTATGGGCTAGTCCAGTTTAAGGGCTAGTCTCCATGGGTGTTTTTAGATTTGGTAGTTTGTAAATTTGGGTAATGTTTTGGTGGAATGAGATATCAGAGGGATGCTGCAGTGAAGCCCCCGGATCTCATTCTCAATTCTCTTGCTTATCTGCTATTTTCTGTAGTTGATTGTGAAAAGCCCAGCTTGTAGCTTTGTATTCTGTGCTGAAGCTCAGCTGGCAGACAGCCTTTTATCCATTCTTTTCCTCTTATTATAGATGCAGCGCTCTTCATGACGCTCTCTATATATCTACTCTGTACATATGCTTACTGTGGAAAAACGCTTGAAATAAAATCGGAGTTTTTAAAGTTGTACTGCCATGTATGTACTTTGATTTCAAACCGGAGTTTTGAAATTGTACTGCATGTATGTTATTCGATTTCAAACCGGAGTTTTCAAGGTTCGACATGTACGTAATTCGCTTCTGGAATTCGAATCTGCCAATCTGCTCTGTGGTTGGGCTTAGGCTTAATTGGATAAGATAGATCGATCTTTTTATTATTCACCGAGTTAAAAACAGTGTAGGGGAGAATCATTCTTGTCGTTTTGATCTTTATTTCAATGCTTTTCTTGTTCAAGAAGATAATCAACATTCCCATCTCCTCATCAATCTTGTCCTTTTGATCTTTATGTTTCAATAATTATCTTGTTCGGGAAGATAATCACCATTCCCATCTCCTCATCAAATCAACTATTTATTATCTCTATGAGACAACTAACCTTTTTGTTGTAAGAAGATGATAAGCATTCTTATCTTTTCATTTTCTTAATGATCTGTTCGACTTCTTCTTTTTGTACAGAGGAAGTTACTTCTCATTTTCTTAATGATCTGTTCGTCAAATAAACTTCACTTTATACATAGGAAGTCAAAAATAGTCTATGATATAATTAGGCTTTGTTTTAAGAAGATCATAAGCATTCTCATTTTGGCAATTATCTTTTTATCAAATAAACTTATTTGTAATGTATGCTAAGTTAAAAATAGTTTTTGACACAATCAACCTTTGTTCTTACGATCGTCTACATTTCAATATTTTTCCTATTACAAGAAGATGACAAGCTTCCCCATCTTCTCAATGATCTCCTCACCAAACAAACTTCTTTTTAATGTACGGTAAGTAAAAAATAGTTTATGAGACAACCAACCTTTGTCCTTTCGATCATCTACATTTCAATATTTTTCTATTTCAAGAAAATGGCAAGCTTCCCCATCTTCTAAAAGATCTCACCAAATAAACTTCTTTTTAATTTAGGGTAAGTTAAAAATAGTCTATGAGACAACTAGCCTTTGTTTAAAAAGATCATAAGCATTCTCATCTTCTGAATGATCTCCTTACCAAATAAACTTATATTTAATGTACGCAAAGTTAAAAAATCATTTTTGAGACAACCAACCTCTGTCCTTTCGATCTTCTACATTTCAATTTTTTTCCTATTACAAGAAGATGACAAGCTTCCCCATCTTCTCAATGATCTCCTCACCAAACAAACTTATTTTTAATGTACGGTAAGTAAAAAAGAGTTTATGAGACAACTAACCTTTGTTCTTTCGATCATCTACATTTCAATACTTTTCCTATTTCAAGAAAATAACAAACTTCCCCATCTTCTAAAAGATCTCCTCACCAAATAAACTTCTTTTTAATTTAGGGTAAGTTAAAAATAGTCTATGAGATAACTAGCCTTTGTTTTAAGAAGATCATAAGCATTCTCATCTTCTGAATGATCTTCTTACCAAATAAACTTATTTTAAATGTACGCAAAGTTAAAAAATAGTTTTTGAGACAACCAACCTCTGTCCTTTCGATCTTCTACATTTCAATTTTTTTCCTATTACAAGAAGATGACAAGCTTCCTCATCTTCCCAATGATCTCCTCGTCAAACAAACTTTTTGTAATGTACGGTAAGTTAAAAATAGTTTATGAGACAACCAACCTTTATCCTTTCGATCATCTACATTTCAATATTTTCCTATTTCAAGAAAATGCAAGCTTCCTCATCTTCGAAAAGAACTCCTCACCAAATAAACTTCTTTTTAATTTATGGTAAGTTAAAAATAGTTTATGAAACTTCTTTTTAATTTATGGTAAGTTAACAATAGTTTATGACACAACCGGCTTTTGTCCTTTCTATATTCTACATTTCAGTCTCTTCTCTATTTCAACTTATTTTTAACGCCCACAAAGTTTAAATTAGCCTATAAGAAAGTTCTAGCTTTTGTCATTTTGATCTTCTACATTTCAATATTTTCCTTATTTCAACAAGTGATAAACATCCCATCTTCTCAATGATCCCTTGTCAAATAAACTTCTTTTTAACGTATATGAACTTAAACTAAAGTACGAGACAACCAACTTTTATCATTTTGATCTTCAACTTTTCAACTTTTCTTCTTTAAGAAGATGATAAACTCATCCCATCTTCTCAATGATCTCTTTGTCAAATAAACTTCTTTTTAACATATATGAACTTAAAAATAGAGTATTAGACATCCAACCTTTGTAATTTTGATCTTTAACTTTTCAATCTTTTCTTATTTAAGAAGATGATAAACATCCCATTTTCTCAACAACTCCTTGCCAAAATGAACAATTGGCACTGAATAAACTATACCAAGAAACAGCTGAAAAGATAAATTCATGGGAGGTAAGGCCTGCTCTAATGGCGAGCTTGACAAATAAAGGTTAAAAAAGTGAGTGGCATGGTGTGAGGAGGAGAATTAGAGGAAGAGTAGGCACGGCCACACATTTCTAAGCCTAGTGGAGAGTAGAGTCGATTGGCTCAATGGTTTGTCCTTTTACATGACGTTATTTATTGGAGAGTGTCGTTTAGGAATATACCAACTAAAAATGCTTTTCGTTGGTGAAGCATCCAATGGCCGCCCACCATTGTGTTCCACATGTGGCCAATGTAGGAAAGGGACAGTTTACTTTTTGTTGAGTGGTTGCTATCAAGC
The DNA here is from genome assembly GCA_018584345.1 of Thuja plicata. Taxonomy (NCBI): domain Eukaryota; kingdom Viridiplantae; phylum Streptophyta; class Pinopsida; order Cupressales; family Cupressaceae; genus Thuja; species Thuja plicata. Next base: position 2,350,449 of record MU224484.1, read on the forward strand.
TTCTCCAACAAGCCAAACGAATTTGGAGGCGGCGGCAGCACGTAATTAAACAAACAATTAACTCCATTTGTTGTTGGGGGCATAGATTTTATTATCCTTCGCAAATTTGAGCTTTTTTCATTAAGTGCGACAGGAAAGTTTCGCAATTAAAGAGTTAGTTGTCATTAATGGAAAGTTTTATATTATTTGAGTTTCTAATATGAGAGTGCAATTAAAAAGTTAAGAATTGAGGAATATTCATTTTTAGGGAGCTTCAGATTTTCAGCTTGGTGGGCATAGATTTCATTATCCTTCACAAATTTGAGCTCTTTTCATTAAGTGCGACGGGAAAGTTTCGCAATTAAAGAGTTAGTTGCCATTAATGGAGAGTTTTATATTATTTGAGTAGTTGCCATTAATGGAGAGTTTTATATTATTTGAGTTTCTAATATGAGAATGCTATTAAAAAGTTAAGAATTGAAGAATATTCATTTTTAGGGAGCTTCAGATTTTCAGCTTGGTGGTTCGGCAAATGTACGAAGCTTATGAGGGCCTTTACAAAGTAGTTTTAGGTTTTAGCTATTTGATTGAGAGCATGAGCCATTAGAATGAAATCTCTTTGGCTAAGAGATACGGACTGAGGGATATTCATTCCGTCAAATTCATTTGAGACACTATCCTCACCTCATCCCTTATGATGTTAGGGCCTTGCACTCAACAAAACTTGATTCTTGGTGGACTCGTTTAGAACCATTCAACTTCACAACAAACCAAAGACCTGCTGATAGAATATTCATTTTACAAAAATAGTCAAGGACACAATCATAATTTTATCTTTTATATCATATCTTCCAAACTTTTAATCTTGTTGAATGGTATTTAATCAAGGAACAACCCTCACTTTCCTTAAATGTATTCAACAATTGACTTACAACCTTTCCATAAAGAGAGTCAATGATAAGATTTAAATCATAGTTTGCAAGCTCTGCGAGTACAAGTTGCCAAGTATTCTTTAATATTTTGTTGGGTGAGTTTTCACAAATTTAACTTTCGCATTTTTATGGACACAAAAATACGTGGATAAAAATGTTGATGCAGATAAAATGTTAGTTAGAATGCATTTTTCACATGTTTTTGCTATAAAACCTTGTATATCTCTTTTGAGATATCAATTTTTAATTTAATACAGTTTTTAGTTAAATTTTACAAATAAAATATATTAGTTTAAGAGATTTTAATTTGTAGTACTTTCTAAATTGCTGAATTTTTGCCATAGTTGAAAATCTTGAACTTGCCAAGTATTCTCCCAATCTGAATCAGCGAACTATGATTTAAACATCATGTTTTAAAACAGGCTTCCATTCTTGTACATCCAATCCTGGAATCTAAATAAAAAGGGACAGAAGCCCCAAATCTGAAAGACAATTGTCTTCATCCTCCACCTCTGAATCAAGAGCACTTAGCTCTTTCTTTGGTACACCCACATTTATATTTCATGATATTGAACGATCTGTTTTTGGGTTTACAAATAGGGGAGCAATATTGAAGAAAAGGGTGGTGCTGCACCACTGAAGCAAAAGAGTGCTTTGGGGTAGGATAAACAGAACATTCCTCAAAAGGCAAAATAACACAAATAACGATATTTGCAGATCAAAACAGATGGTGCAGGCTGAAAAACATGTGTTAACCGTAGCATATATTATTGTTCCATATCTTCTAGAGAAGTCTATTTGGAAGACATGGAAAATATAGATGGTATAAATAACCCTAGGTCACAACACTTATATATATTTATATTGGTCTATACATTTGTTACAACTTGCACACATACTCATGTGTCATGTTTTAAATCCCATTCACTACAACATATGCTATAATGAGGAACCATAAATTGAACAATGCATTGTCATTGTCAATGTTATGAATATGTTCATTTCATTAATGCTTTCATCACCCAAAAAAAATCAGATTTGACACTTGCTTCAACCATTACCTAGATTTAGACAGTGAGAACATTCAGGATGAGGCATAGTTAAGGAAATGATGAAACCCTACAATAAGGATTATATATGTTAGTCTATACATTGCTACAACTTGCACATACAATCAACTCATGTTTTAAATCCCATTAACAACATCAGAGCCTATAATTAGGAACTATATGTTGTGCAATGCATTGTCATTGTCAATGGTATGAATCTGCTCATTTTATTAATGCTTTCTTATCAAAATCAGGTTTGAAACTTACTACAACCATGTCCAATGTGCATATAACAATATCTACTACATCTCCTTATGTATACATGCTAAAATAGTCAAATATGTACAATGCATTGCCATTGTTAATGGTATGAATATGTCCATCTCATTAATGCTTTCATATCAAAATCAGATTCGAAACTTCAACAATGTCCAATGTGCATAGAACAACTGAAATATGCATACTGTATCTACTGCATACATGATGAAATAGTCTCCAACATACTGAAATAAGTTCCATCTAGCAATGCGCATTGCATCTTCTTATGTGCATACTATAAATATTACATAGATGATGAAATGATCTCCTACGATTATTTTTCTGCCCATAAACAGATTGCAATAATTATAAATCAGAATTGCACATCAATAATGCAATTATTGAAGTGTCTCTATACATGCTACAGCAATTGGATGATGCTGAAATAACTCTTCCTCATCCTACAATTATTTTCCCATTTGCGTACATAATGATATATTGTACCGAGTAAATCAATGAAGAAATCATATTTAATCTTATTTTGTATACTTTTGATAGTCAACAAATATAGTTGAAATAAGCACGCATCTGAGCTAAATTAATGCTAATAGTAAGATTCCTTCAAGAAGTACACCATCTTATTTTGTATACTTTTGATAGTCAACAAATATAGTTGAAATGAGCATGCATCTGAGCTAAATTAATGCTAATAGTAAGATTCCTTCAAGAAGTACACCACCTAGTTATTTAAGAGGATTAACATTTTAACAATTGACGTCAAATAGTGGAAGACCAAGTCACTACGTAGAATTCAATCTTAAATGTCATTTAGACAGTTTGAATTTTGGTCTACACAATAAAAATCTAACATTTTAACTATTTAAGTTAAAGTCCTTGGACACATTTAATCTTGTGATATTGCTATCAGAATTCAACTCTGTAGTTTTTGAGTCAAACTCATTGACTAATGTTTCATGAGTGGTGGTTCGCAAGAACTCATCTCTCACATGACAATGAACGGAACACTTAGCACTCATTGCATCTAGGTGATGGTCACATAGGTGAAGTATTGAGTCTTCTCCAAAGGTCATCCATCCTAGTAGTACACCAACTCAAGCAGGTCTAACCATGAAGTTTCCTCCAAGGTTAAGCCCGCTTAGCTTGCTACCCCATTTGCAAAACCTTCAACACGTGTTGTGACTCATGAATCATTCATTATAGAGCCCCTTAAGCTTATCAATTGATAAGTAGGATAGAACCCCTTAAGCTCATCAATTGATAAGTCTAAAAGACATTTCATGTTATTATTTATTCTCCTGATACTTTATACAACTAGAAGTTGCTACCCAATCACATGCTTTGGATGCCCCCTCCCTTAAAATACCAATCTTTTCCCTCAGCTTGCCATACAGAATAAATGGCAATTGGAACTGAAATAATGCTATTTCATATTTGTTGGTCTTGTTATTCCCATTTTGATTTTGATGGTCCATGCTTATCTGCTATCATAAGTAGAATGCTTCCATGTTTGCCCATACAAGTACAGTCAAGTTCCATATTACTTTACCAACTAATGGAAACATTTAACAATTGAATAAGTGCTCAGATAAGATGTTGCATTCGATGAGGGAAACTTACATGATACAAGTGCAATGAACTGTAACATCTTGTTCCACAAAGTTACGAAATATGCAGTTCACCTTCCTGTACATTCATGATGCCAATAAACCTTAATCTCGCTGGTTTCTCTAGGGGTGATCGTCATGTCTTCCATTCTTTTATTGCTAGCTCATGTTCACTTTGTTTGAATGCTTACAGTGCTACAATAATTGAATTCTACTTCATTCTACTATTGGTGATCAGTTTGGCATCAAAGTGGTTGTTTTGATTAGTGGAAAGTTGGACAACGAGTTTAAATGGAGAAAAGTATTTGCCTTTTGAAAGAGACATTGAATCACGGTACTTAAAAGAAAGAAATATAAATCATGGCAAGGGATACAAAACCTCTTGATGGAGCAAGGTTCTTCAAGTTAGAATTTGATGTAGCAAAGCACATTAAGTGAAGACTGGAGAGCATCATGGAGTCTCTCATGGAGAAACAGTAATCATTGGAAGGAAAAGTCCCATTTCGAAGAAGAAGAGAAATCCCATTGTAAAACAAGACTACCAAAGACAGCCTGATTCAAGACTGAAGCAAAAATTGAAATATTGCCACTTTTAGGAGAGATGGATAGAGAAAAGATTGATCACTGGTTTGCCCAATTTGAGGTATAGTTCAGTATGCGTAGCCTATAATAAATTGTTTTTGTTAGATTTAGAATGGTAGAACATGCTCTAATTTGGTTGAAAATTTTAAAAGATTAATGAAAGAAATAATTTTTATAAATGGCATAGAGGAAGAATATTTATGGAGTGAGAAATATTCATTAGAAATCTTAGAAGTCATATTTGGAGGTTTGTATTGCTCTCCACATCATAGTACATTAATGAAGTGCTTAAATAGATATTGTTTTGTTGGATGCGTGTGGAGTTATTTTTGGTAACACTTTCATGTATGAAATAAGTGTTGCTTATTAGAGATGGTAAAACAAATGCCTCTTGTTCAAAGATGTTTAGAAGTTCATTCAACATGCTTAACATGCTTATCAAGGCAAGTACAAAGAATCTAATGTTCATAATCTTTAAGAAAGGGGGAAACTAAATGAAAGCATTGAGGGCTTTGTAGTCATATTTGGGTGTGTGTGTGGGTGTGGAGAGAGAGTTTGTGTGTGTGTTTTGTTGGATGTGTGTGGAGTTGATCTTGATATCACTTATATGTATGCAATAAGTGTTCTTTATTACAGTTGGTAAAACCAATCTCTTGTTCAAAGATGTTTAGAAGCTCATTCAACATTCTTACTAGGGAAAGTCCAAAGAATCTAATGCTCACAACCTTAAGAAAGGACGATACTAAATGAAAGTAATAAGGCTTTTGTAGCCATATGGGTGCCAGCAAGAAGTTGAGTCCACTTTTTGGCCAAAAAGTGGAACTGTTTTTCTTGTTTTTTCAAATTCATCCTATTTAACCTTAAGATTTGAGGCACTTAGACATGGAATCTTCCAAAAATTCACTACTATAAAATTTTAGGATCTGAAGTCTACTTTCCAAATATGTAATTTTTTAAAAATACCTAGATGATAAATTTCAAATTTCAATAGGGATTACTAAAACCCTAATTTTAAAAGTTACTCTTTCTGGACTATACCATACGTGTGTACGGCAAGCAAAATCAAACTCAAATGAAACTATTTATCTAAACCCTTTTATTAAATGGTAAGTAACACATTTAAGATTGATGAGAATATTTTTTCATATTTTTATGTTAAATTTTTTTTTTATTAATTATATAATGGGCTCAATCGTTGTTTATAAAACCTCGTGTACGGAAAGCATAATTTGCCCTAAACATAGGATTTTTTAATAAATTTTTTTCAAGTGTGTAGAATTATGTGTAGTTTGATGTCATATAGTTTATTTTTCAATAAAATTTAAAATAAAAAAGTTATTAAAATTACAAAAAAACTTGCATTCTCTTTTCTATAGACCTGTTTTAGTACAAAATGATTGAAAAATAAAAATATTAATCAAATTTAATAAAAATTTACATATTATGAATTTGAACTGTTTGATCTGTACTGGGTTTTTTTTCGTCAAAAAATTCCTCATAAAACCCAATCCAATCTGTGGCCAAAGTGAGTTTCTTGTCTGCAGATGGAAATGACCTTCAACATTTAGGTCAAACCAAATCCAAAGCCAAGAATCGGTTGACCAAGCCTTTCCCAAAGCTAATCCCGAACCACTTTTGGTGGGGAACATTTCAATTTTAAAAAATGGGGTGACGCTACAAAATGGGGTGACGTTTTAAAAATGAAATGTTGCCCCATTTCAATTTATAGTTGTTGGAAATTGGTTTGAAACAAAATGGGGTGACATTATGAAATGGGGTAAGGTTTCATTTTTGAAACTTCATCCCATTTCATAATGTCACCCCGTTTCATAACGTCACCCCATTTCATATTTGACCATTTTTTTTAAATTTGCTATTTTTTTACTGCATTAGCAATTTTGTACTTGAAGTACGGTCAACAACGATCGATTATGTAGGTTTTAGACATTTTTTATATTGTTTATTTACTATTCTATTCTCCATTTGAAGGCATCAATGATTGGGAGCATATTGAACATTTTTTTACAGGTTTTAACTATTGAAGACACTCATGTGATTAATTTCAATTATTAATCATGGGATGTAAACAACGTCAAAAGAAGAAAAAAATGAGGGTTATGACTCATGAGAAAATTCAAGTGGAGAAAGAGAAAGAGGCTAAACATCAAAGAGATGGAAGAATGAGGATGCACGAAATGAATAGTAATGAAGCTTCAGGATCCATAACAATTGAAGAGTCAAATATTAAAGATACCATGGGGGATACATTAGATGCAGAAGATGCAAATATGAAAGAGGTGAATGCAAGCATGTCGTTGAATGCACCTTGTAGTGATGTTCCAGGTACTCTTTGAATTCACCTTTGAATGATACTCAACCTATGATTATAGATGATAATCTTTATAGAAACTTATTACTTGCATATTCTAGACATGAAATTGAATTAATGAGGCCTAATCATATTTTTCAACTTAGAGAATTTGAAAATGAAAATCCTCCTATTATTGTTGAAAATGAAGAGCCTTTTTAGTTGTGAATGAAAATGCCCCTAATGTTGAAAATCAAAATCATTTTGTTGATGCAAATGAAAATCCTCCTATTATTGTTGCAAATGAAAATCTCCCTATTATTGTTGAAAATGAAGAACCTTTTTTATTGTGAATGAAAATGCCCCTAATATTGTTGAAAATCAAAATCCTTTTGTTGATGCAACTGAAAATCCTCCCAATGTTGATGCAAATGAAAATCCCCCTAATGTTGATGCAAAGAGCAATGAAATTCCTTTCCTAAATGAAAATGAAAAATAATTTTTACATATTGAAAGTAATATTTTGAATGGTCTTCCTGGTAAGCTTTCTTCGAGGTAGATAGGAAAATATGCTAATAAAATTGTAACATAAGAAATAGAGATGATGACAAAATGTAAGATAAGATGGATGTTGTTACATTTGAAATTAGAATGTTTATTGAAATGTGAGGGGAAGATAAGATGTTCCTTTTAACCTCAAATACACAAAGTAAGGATCCAAATTGATTAACCCCAAAGGAAGGATCAATGCATAAATGAATCAATCTATTGGAAATAAGAGTAAAGAGGAAGACCTTAGATCCTGTTTTATAGAAAATAATGTGTGATAGATTTAGAAAGATTAATAACTTTGACTGAAATGAATAGGAGAAAAGTACTAACCTTGAAATGTTACAGATCTGAAGAATGCTATTTTTGGGGGTCTGCACTGATTTTCTGGGTATGTGCAAGATCATGGGGGGGCAAACTATGCCCTTAAGTGGCAATGGAAAATCAGCAAAATCAGGGTTAGTCAACTTGACGTGAAAATTTGAACTAGCTATCAACCTAATATCAAAAAGTTGTAAGAATAGAATCTGTAGGAAATTGAATTTAGTTTCTAAACTACTAGGCCTTTTCTGAAAAAAAGTTAATATGATTGGTGAAAAGCATAGATTTCAATGCAGCAGTACAAAAATTTTAGGAAAAAAATAAGTAGGTGTATGTCTAACCACCTTAATCATAATCAAATGATAATATTTTTTTATAAGATTTTATATATAAGTAGTAGACTCCTTCCTGGATGTGACACATATTTTTGTGTAATTTTATGCTTAAAAAATAATTAATTATGAATTATCTTCTATAGCGTTTTCAGAATAAAAAAAACTCCCGTGTCTGACCACCTTAACTCATTGAAAACTTTACCAAATTCAAAAAAAAAAAAAATTTTCTTATAGTAGGCAAAGCATAGAATGTGACACATTTTTTGGATTTCAAAAATGTTATACCGTCTGAAAGTTATAGCCATTTTTCAATCAGTATATAAATCAGCACTTTAAAGGTAACTCAATTGGAAAATAACTAATAATTACTTACCGAATTCAAAATTTGACAGCAA
>MU224484.1:2372878-2417909 GCA_018584345.1 Thuja plicata
ACTGGCAGTCATGGCTACCAACAATTGTTTTGCCTGCAATCCTCAAAACACACCACTCTACGATGGAAAATTCAGAGGGTATTGTGGAGGAGGAACAAATTCTTCTGCCCATGGATTCAAACTGACAATCATGGATACCAACAATTGTTTTTCCTGCAATCCTCAAAACACACCACTCTGCGATGGAAAATTCAAAGGGTATTGTGGAGGAGGAACAAATTCTTCTTCCCATGGATTCAAATTGGCAGTCATGGCTACCAACAATTGTTTTGCCTGCAATCCTCAAAACACACCACTCTACGATGGCAAATTCAGAGGGTATTCTGGAGGAGGAACAAATTCTTCTGCCCATGGATTCAAACTGGTAGTCATGGCTACCAATAATTGTTTTGCCTGCAATCCTCAAAACACACCACTCTGCGATGACAGATTTGTATTGGAAAAAAAATAAAAGAATGAAGAACTTAATTATGAAAGCTTTGGCAGAAACAAAAGGGTTCCAAGTGCCCTGCTCGGCAGTGCTGCTATTTTCTTGTCATGTCTTGAAAAAATAATGTTTCATTGAATGTTTAATTTAATTAATTTTATTGAGACGTGTTGTATAATGAAAGCATGATTAAAAATATATCCTTTTATTATCTAAATAATTAGTAATGAAAAAATATAATTAAATTTAGGGTTTTAATGTTTTCACAATGAAAATGTTGAATGTAGTCGCAGGCAGTAGAAATGAGGAAAACAGCTTGCAGGTTTTGATTTATGCCGCAGGTTTCGGTTACCTAATTTTTTTGGGTACCCAAAAATATCGGGTACCCAAAAATATCAGGTACCCAATTAGGCTTGTGCTTTGGTGTCAGGTTTTCCAAGGTGTACTGACACCCAAGCCTACTAAAAAGTCAACAAGCGCTTTCATGCGCTTTTGGACGAGTGAAAAATGGATTTTTTTCACATCACCACTTTTTGGCCCCCCATGATCTTGCACATACCCTTCTGTAAAATTTGCAACTAGATCTGGATAGAAATGCAGAGATGAACAAAACTCAGAAATATTTTTTCGATCTGACACAGTTCTAATTTTGACCCTCAAGTCAATGTCACCATTGACCCAGAATTTCCAATTTTGACCTAGGGCAGAATCAACCTCAAAAGTCTCTGACAAAAAATCTATTTCTGGATCCTGATAGTTTGCCAAAAAGGGTATTCGAATCTGCACTCTGATCCATTGTTTTGAACCTATACCTGCAAAAAAAATAGATTTTTTTGTTGGGGGGAGGGGTTTGCCTTGGTCAAACCCCATTTTTGGAATTAACCTCAAAGTATAATTGAAATTGCATAAATAAAAAAAGTAAATGAACAAATTCACCTTGCTTATATGGAAACCCTTATGGCAGATTCGAATCCGTGGATCCACAAGTATGTATGAACCAAATGGATGTAGTAGAATGTAGAAGGTAGAATGTAGGATGTCTCAAATAAATTTCTTGTAGATCTTCAACACCAATTTTGAATGGACCTTGGAATAGGACGAGGCTTGGAGGAATGTGGATGATGAAATCTTCAACAAGAGGGGTCCATAGAGCTTGAATCCTTCAATGGCTATCAATGGATCTTCTTGATGAATTGAGTCCTTGAGAAGTGCTTGAATGCTTGAGAATGGATGAATGATTCAATGGCTACTTGTCTTGCTTAGAATCTTGCTTCTTCACCTTTGGATCTCACTCCTTAAGTCTTCAAGTCTTTGTCTTAGATTGTTCTTGCTTATGATTATCAAGTCTTAGAGAAAACAAGAGGAGAAAGCTTCCTTATATATGAATTTAGGGCACAATCTTCTAGAGAGACCTACATAGGAGAATTAAATTCCAATTAGACCTATACCCTTAGAAGAGGACCTATATTAAATCTAATTTAAGATTTGTTGCTCGGAAGATTGAAACAGTCGACCTGGAAGCGAGAATTAATTCTTTCCAAAGTATGACATCTGGAAACCTCGGGAACCTAAAATCTAGACCCTGGGTTAGAAAAAGGTCGATTCTGACCTAGGTCAAGTCCAAGGTCGACCTTGACCTAGAAAGGTTGACTTTGACCTGAGGTCAAAAATCCCAGTTTTATAGTTTAGGGTGTCAGAAATAGGCTGGAAAAAGTGTGAAATGGGGCAGGATAGGGGAAAAATCCACATCCAAGTCAGAGACCAATTCAAGGTGCTTGAAATAACCCCAAAACACTTACTTAGAAGGCTAAACCAGTCTACAATGGAAGTGTTTCCATTTTCTGACTATACATTTAGCCCCCACTTTAGCAAGAGTATGAACTCAATGCAAACTCTTGGTAAAGGAGATCATAAAGAACAGACAATCTTATTGAAATCAAAAGGGACAAAGGAATCCTCAAGCCCCCAGGAACTTAATTCTTTATCAACCCTAAGATAACGATAAGAGAGACATCACCAGTTAAGGAGAAAAAGAGAGAGGGTGTGATTACCTCACAACCCAATGAGAACTTATGTCCCATTATGAACCACACAAGGAAACAATGCAACTGGAAAGATGGAGTTGAACCGCCTAGTGAATGTGGCTACTCACTCGCCAACCCATCAGGGAGATCTGGTCTTAAGGATACCTTCTGATCTTAATGGATCAAAACATTGTAAATTGAAACTAGAGGGATCAAGAGATCCTATAAGGTAAAAAACCATGCTTTAAGGATTAGTTTTTAATCCATAAAGGGAAATATTTTAAGTTTTGAAAATATTTTGAAAGTGTGTGTATGTAAAAAGTGAGTAGAGTGTATGCCCTCATGTTAAAGTCATTGCTAACACTTTAACAGGAGAAATGACTTTAACAGAAACATAAACAACTCCAATAATTATGTTTCCACTACGAGATGCCCCCAAATGAAGACAAATCAAGGGAAATACCACATAAATATACAAAGAACACAGAAGAAATCTACCGACTCTGGGGTTAGTATGATCATAGGATAATATGTATATATAGATATGATATTATTGCAAATGAATTGACATCATTCCCCAAAGAAAGTAGAACTACAATCACAATGGAGGAAAGAAAACTCAAGAGTTACGAAGAAGTCTTTTCGGACCACAACATGGAGACCAAAAAGAATCAGTGCTACCATATCGCAGTTCCAAGTGGACTACACAAGGGAATAATTTATGAACAATAGCACAAGTACAACATAAGATGAAAACAACATATAGAAGAATAGAGATACATATAGAGGAATTTTACAATAGGTTTGATTCCTTTATCACCTTGCACCAACAAAGTAACAAGGGTCATATAAAAGAGTCTAAAACACATTTAGAAAATACATTACAAGAGAAGCACAATACAACATGCAAACACAAAAAGGGCTAGCATGAAGGATAATCCAATCAGGCGCATCGTCTACTCTCCCCATCTCAGTTTATATCATTTAGGGAAGGTGGAAAACTCACAAGAGGGACTATATCCAATACAATAGGAATAATAGCCAGTTCCAAAGATCCTCTTGAGAATCACAATGTTCGATACTAGGTGTAATTATCAATTGAGTTGAAAGTATATGAGGTAAATCAGTATCAAGATCAATGGTCTCATATTCATCACTAGGATCAATAGGATCATCAAGAGTATCCTCTTCATCAAGATTAATTAAAATAGGATCTAAGATGCGAATAGGGTCATCATACTCATTCATCTTAACATCATTATGAATATTAAATTCTTCCAACACATCATGCATAGGTTGGTCAAAAGAAGGTAAAGAATTTTGAAGAAGAGAAGCACGGGCCCTAGCATTAGTTCTACATTTCTTATGACATTCATTAGCAGATTTTTTACGCTTTTCTTTATTTGACACATGTTGAGAGCTAGGCGGAATAAGAACTGGTTCCTTCACAGGTTCTATAGGAGGATTGGTAGGATTCATAGTAGGCTGAGAAGCGACACTGGGAGGTTGAGTAATTGAGCTAACAATAATGGATAAAGGAGGTATGGAAGGAGTAGGCAAAAGACCAAAGTTGAGATCTATCTGAGGCATGCTTAACTTGACAATCTTGCGATGTTTATAGGTTTGATATGAATGAAAAATTTTATCAGGGAAAGGAGGACATGAGTTAGGTAATTAAGGCCAAAATAAATCAAGAGTAGCACAATCTCTAGGCCTAGAAGGTTGATACAAACTATGATTAATCATTTTCACTTCTCCATTATGAATGAACTTAATAAATTTATGAATAGGAGAAGCAATAGCATACATAGCAGTTATCCAAGGCAAACCAAATTTGACTTGAAATTGATCAGAAGTAGGAACGCCAATGAAGGTAGTATCTACAACTTTACCACAAAGTTCAGCGGGAAAGTTAATAGAACCAAGTGCAGGATAGAGAAAACCATTACAAGTTTGGATCCATGCATCCGATAGATCATAACAATCCTGTTGTAGGCTTTTCATAAAAAGGTTTTCCTCAGTAATTCCATTTATTAAATATGTGGGATCAACAAGACAACCACATGTAGGTATCTTATCAATCCTAGCATAAATATAAAAGGGACCATCGGGAGCCTTATTAGTCTCAGAATCATCAAAGGTAATTGAGAGTTCCCTAGGTCATTTATCCTTAGTTTGTTTCTGAGGTTTAGATGGAACTTGAAGTTGAAGTGGAGGTGAAAGAAATCGAATAGTAGGTTGAGGTAAAAAAGTGCACTCCACATGATTAACAATGTGATTGAGATCATCCATCTTTGAATCGTAAACAATATCCATAGAAGATGGTTGAGCGATGGTATTAGTATCATGTGTAGGTAAAGGATTTGTATAAATTTGAAGGTTTTGATTAGGAGGAGAGACATATTTTTTCCCATTACCATCAAAATTATCGATAGATAAAGCATTATAATCAATTAAGTATTGAACCTTATGCTTTAGAGAATAACATTTTTGAGTATCATGGCCATTCTATCGATGGTATTGACAAAAAGCTTTAGAATCAAAGGATTTTGATGCTATCATTGTAGGGAGAAGAGGTCGAATAGGAGACAAGTTAATCATATTATCACTTAACAACCTACTCATAATAGAATGTAAGGATTCAAAGAAAGGAGTAAATGTACGATTCAAATGAAAAGAAGTGGATGCAGAAGTGGCATTGTTGGATGCAACAACTTGATCAGCAACTGCATTCATCTATTTATTGAACTTGAAATAGTTGTTAGGTTTCTGAAACTTATTAGGATTAGGAGAAGTGTCTCTCTTATCAACTGAAATAGGAGCCATTGGAGTGTTTCTCTCAAATTGACTCACTTGTAATTGATAATGATGAAGTGTTGCACAAAGTTGTTAAAAAGAGGTAAATCTAGTAAGAAGAATATTATCTCTAATATCCTTTTGTAAATTTGAAATAAACATTTGTTGAATATCAATATTAGGAACATGATAAGATATTTGAGCATACAAATTCTTAAATCTATCAATAAAATCAGTCAATTTTTCTTTAATGTTTTGTTTACAATGCATTAAATCAGTTAAAGAAACTTGCGAACCAATGTTATTTTGAAATTATTGGATGAAGGTATTAGCAAGTTTAGGAAAAGAATCAATAGAATAAGGAGGTAAAGAACAATACCATTGCAAGGCCTTATAATGAAAATTCCTAGCAAACAATTTAGCTAAAATCCTATGGTCAAGAGCATAATCACTACAAAGGATTTGAAATGTTTTAACATGAGTAACATGATCGCCTTTACCATTGTAATTCTCAAGATGAGGCATATCGGCTTGCTAAGGGAGAGTAGCATTAATAATGTCTAAGGATAAAGGACTACCCATGTCACATGTAGGAATGATAAACTTGGATTGGGTTAAAGATGCAAGTTGTTGTTGTAAAGATGACACAGTTTGAGCCAAACTAATAATTGTGGAATCATTAGAAAAAATAGGTGACATAGAAATATTAGGAGCACTAGGAAAAATGTAGGAAGTAGCAAGAATGGAAGACACAACCGATGGAACAATTGGAACCACAATTGGAAGGGGATTGGAATAAGTAAAAGGCACACTATGATATGAAGGTTGTTAGGTAGGTAGAGATACCGGTGGAACACTCACAAGAATAGATGAAATTGGGAGAGATGTAGTCATCAAAGGAGTGTAAGTAGGAATGCTAGGTAAAGGAACAAAAGAAGGTCCCTCACTAGTGACATGAGGAGTGAATCCTAGATCTTGAGCCTCTTGAGCTAAAGGTTTAACATTCAAATGCACAAGATGAGTGATACCACACAAGAGATTAAAACCTTGATCACTATCACGATGGATTTTCTTAAGAGCCTCTATAGCTTGGATGGAATCTTGATTATGGTTTTCTTGTATAAGCCAATTTCCCATTTTATCAAGTTCTGTTTAAAATTTTTGTACTTGTTCAGGAGGAACTCTTAAAGCATCATCTTCATCATGAGTTGAGTGAGAAGAGTTATGCTCCATAGAAGGATTGGAATCATGAGTGGTCAAATTATCATTTGGGATCCTAAGGAAAGGAGAGGAAGACTCAGGATCAAAGGAACCCATAAGTCTATGGCTTCTTCTAACTGGGATACTATAAGTAGGACTAGAAGTGGTAAAGCTAATACACCAATGCAATGCAAATGAACTAATTTAAGAAAAACAAGATTTTGATTTTAATTTTTGAAATGTAAATTCAAGAACATAAAATAAAGATAATCTAATATGCATGCAAGATCAATCATAAAAGATGTAAATCTAACACCAAAAAGAAAGAGTTGTCTATCGTGGGTTCACCAAAATGTAACATAAGAAATAGAGATGATGACAAAATGTAAGATAAGATGGATGTTGTTACATTTGAAATTAGAATGTTTATTGAAATGTGAGGGGAAGATAAGATGTTCTTTTTAACCTCAAATACACAAAGGAAGGATCAAAATCGATTAACCCCAAAGGAAGGATCACTGCATAAATGAATCAATCTATTGGAAATGAGAGTAAAGAGGAAGATCTTAGATCCTGTTACATAGAAAAGAATGTGTGATTAATTTGAAAAGATTAATACCTTTGATTGAAATGAATAGGAGAAAAGTACTAACCTTGAAATGTTACAGATATGAAGAATTTTGTTTATGGGGGGTTGCACTGAGTTTCTATAAAATCTGCAACCGGATCTGGAATAGAAAGGCATAGACAAACAAAACCCAGAAATATTTTTCCAATCTGACACAGACCCAATTTTGACCCTCAAGTCAATGTCACTATTGAACCAGAATTTTTGATTCTGACCTAGGGAGGAATCAACCTCAAAAGTCTCTGACAGAAAATTTGTTTCCAAATCTTGATAGTTTGTCAAAAAGGGTATCTAAATCTGCACTGCGATCCGCTATTGTGAACCTATACCTGCAATAAAAATGGATTTATTTTTTTGGGGGGAGGAGTTTACCTTGGTCAACCCCCAGTTCTAGAATTAACCTCAAATTATAATTGAAATTGCATAAATAAAATAAAGTAAATGAACAAATTCACCTTACTTGTATGGAAACCCTTGTGGCAGATTCGAATTCGTGGATCCACAAGTATGTATGCACCAAATAGATATAGAATGTAGAAGGTAGAATGTAGGATGTATCAAATCAATTGCTTATAGATATTAAACACCAATCTTGAATGGATCTGTGAATAGGAAGAGGCTTGGAGGAATGTGGATGAAGAAATCTTCAACAAGAGGGCTTCATAGAGCTTGAATCCTTCAATGGCTACCAATGGATCTTCTTAATGAATTGAGTGCTTGAGAAGTGCTTGAATGATTGAGAATGGATGAATGCTTCAATGGCTACTTGTATTGCTTCAAATATTTCTTTTTCACCTATGGATCTCACTCCTTAAGTCTTCAAGTCTTTGTCTTAGATTGTTCTTGCTTATGGTTATCAAGTCTTAGAGAAAATGAGAGGAGAAAGCTTCCTTATATATGAATCTAGGGAACAATCTTCTAGAGAGGCCTACATAGGAGAATTAAATTCCAATTAGACCTATACCCTTAGAAGAGGACCTATATTAAATATAATTTAAGATTTGTTTCTCCGAAGACCGAAACAGCCAACCTGGAAGTGGGAATTAATTCTTTCTAAAGTCTGACATCCGAAAACCTTGGGAACCTAAAATCTGGATCCTAGGTCAGAAAAAGGTTGATTCTGACCTAGGTTAAGGTCAAGCTCAACCTTGAACCATAAAGGTTGACTTTGACCCTGAGGTCAAAAATCCTAGTTTTGCACTTTAGGGTGTCAGAAACAAGGCAAAAAAAGTGGGAAATGGGGAAAAATAAGGGAAAAAGCTAGATCCAAGTCAGAGACCCATTCAAGGTGGTTGATATGACCCCAAACCACTTACTTAGAAGGCTAAAATAGTCTACAATGGAAGTGCTTCCATTTTCCAACTATACAAAAATATACAAAGAATTTTTCTATCGGAAATAGTTAACATTTCAATGCAACTTGTGATTCAATTGATGAGAATGTGGAAAATTAGAAAAGTAATGAACAGACTAGGCATTAAAGTGAAAAAATATATGAAAGATTCATTTGTTAAACATGTTATATATACTATTTATATTTCCATTCATTCTATTGGAAAAATGAGTCGATCAAGAGATAGCAAAGCAGCACGACGAGTCATAACAACTACTATAGTCTGTAACATAACAAAATGTAACATATGAAAATGTAATATAAGAAATGGGGTAATTACATTTGATGTAAGATACAATTGTGTTGTTACATTTGAAATTAGGATGTTTATTTAAATATAAGGGATAAATAAGATGTTCCTTTTAATCTCAATACACAAAGGAAGGATCCAATTTTATTAACCCCAATAGAAGGATCAATGAATAAATGAATCAATCAATTGGAAATTAGAGCAAAGAGGTAGATCTTAAATTTCATTTTATAGAAAATAATGTGTGATAGATTTAGAAAGATTAATAACTTTAATTGAAATGAATGGGAGAAAATTACTAACCTTGAAATGTTACAGATTTGAAGAATGTTTTTTTCAGGGGTATGCACCGAGTTTCTAGAAAATGTGCAACTAGATCTGGAACAGAAACATAGAGACGAACGAAACCCAAAAGTATAGTTTCGAGTTTGAACCTCAAGCCAATGTCACCATTGACCTAGAAAACCCAATTCTAACCTAGGGCAGAATCGACCTCTAAAACCTTTGATAGAAAATTTGTTTCCGGATCCCGATAGTTTGCTGAAAAGGGTATCCAAATCTGCACTCCAACTTGCTATTCCAAACCTATCCCTACAAGAAAAATGGTTTTTTTTTTGTTTTTTTTTTTTGGGGGGGGGGGGGGGGGGGGGGCAGGAGTTTTCCTTGGTCAAATCCCAATTTTGGAATTAACCTTAAAGTATAATTGAAATTGCATAAACAAAACAAAGTAAATGAACAAATTCACCTTGCTTGTATGGAAACCCTTGTGGCGGATTCAAATCTGTGGATCCACAAGTATGTATGCATCAAATGGATGTAGAATGTATCAAATAAATTTCTTTTAGATCTTCAACACCAATCTTGAATGGATCTTTGAATAGGAAGAGGCTTGGATGAATGTGGATGGAGAAATCTTCAACAAGAGGGCTCCATAGAGCTTGAATCCTTCAATGGCTACCAATGGATCTCCTTGATGAATTGAGTGCTTGAGAAGTGCTTGAACGCTTGAGAATAGATGAATGATTCAATGGATACTTGGCTTTCTTCAAATCTTGCTTCTTCACCTTTAGATTTTACCTCTTAAGTCTTCAAGTCTTTGTCTTAGATTTTGTTCTTACTTATGGTTAGAGAAAATGAGAGGAGAAAGCTTCCTTATATATGAATGTAGGGCACAATCTTCTAGAGAGGCCTACATAGGATAATTAAATTTCAATTAGACCTATATCCCTAGAAGTGGACTTATATTAAATATAATTTAAGAATCGTTTCTCCGAAGACCGAAACAACTGACCCGAAAGTGGGAATTAAATCTTTTCGAAGCCCGACATTCAAAAACCTTGGAAATTTGAAATCTGGACCTTGGGCCAGAAAAAGGTCGATTCTGACCTAGGTCAAGGTCAAGGTCAACCTTGACCTAGGTCAAGGTTGAGTTCAAGCTTGACCCAGAAAGGTCAATTTTGATCGTGAGGTCAAAAATCTCAGTTTTGCAGTTTAGGATCCCAAAAATAGGCTGGAGAAAAGTGGGAAATGGGACAAAATGGGAGATAAAGCTAGATACAAGTCAAAGACCCATTGAAGGCACTTGAAATTACCCCAAACCACTTACTTGGAAGGCTAAACCAGTCCACAATGGAAGTGTTTCCATTTTCTGACTATACATTTAGCCCCCACTTTAGCAAGAGTATGGACTCGATGCAAACTCTTGTTAAAGGAGATCATAAAGAAAAGATTATCTTATTGAAATCAAAAGGGACAAAGGAGTCCTCAAGCCCCCATGGAATTAAGTCTTTATCAACCTTAAGATCATGATAAGAGAGACATCACCAGTCAAAGAGAAAAAGAGAGAGGGTGTGATTACCTTGCCCAATGAGATATGTGTATCTCACTGTGAACCACAAAAAAGGATAGGATGGCCCACCAAGAAAGAAATTTATAGTCACCCCATAAAGTTTTGCACCTTGTGGCAGATGTGCATGTATATAGTGCATCTTCTGATGGCTTTTATGAAGTACCCATGGATCCATATCCTTATATCACCATGGAATAGATTTGTAAAATGTGTATCTCTTCAGGATTTAGCAACTTATGTGCATTACCTTTCGAGGATTTAGCATATTGAATTGTAATTGGATGTGTATCTCTTTAGGATTTAGCAACTTATGTGTGTTACCTTCAGAGGATTTAGCATGCTGCAAAATAAAAGGTTAGAAAAATGCATAATATAAAATCAGGGAGGCCATATATATGCCCCCTGCTTAAGATGGAAAAGTACATACTATTTTGACATGTTAAGGAAAGAAAAGAACAAGGATAAAGCATTCTTCAACAACAAGAAAATATCCAGAGACAACACCCAGTCCAAGCCAAGAAGGTCATAGCTCCTATGAGGCCATGGAAGGGATGAATGCAAAGAGATATCATGCAAGAAGTGAAAAAGTAACCCTTGTGAGGGATAGCACACAATTTAGTTTCCAAGGTGAGAGATTTTCTCAACCATAGAAACCCAATGTCAAAAAATGAAATAGGTTATGATCAAGGACATAGATCCTCAATGTAACCCAAAATTTTCATGTATGATTAGATATCACATAATAGATAGATACTTCTTAACCAAGGGAAGAATGAATCTCGAAAAGACATAAAAGAAGGAGATGGCATCCTTGCCCCCCAAGCGTAGGAACAAGGATGAAAGGGGACCTATTATATTTCTCACAACACTATGAAAGACAAAGAGCCCCCGAAGATTAGGCTAACATTGTTTAAATAATGTGGAGTTCCATAATAGGAACATAAATGTTATTTTGATAAAATAGGATTGAAATACAACTCATTGCCACATGATATATAAATAACTTTACTATCAATGAGTTTCCTAATCTTATAATGTTATCACATAATAGATAGATACTTCTTAACCAAGGGAAGAATGAATCCCAAAATGACAGAAAAGAAGGAGATGGCATCCTTACCCCCCAAGCGTAGGAACAAGGATGAAAGGGGAACTATTATATTTCTCACAACACTATGAAAGACAACGAGCCCCCAAAGATTAGACTAACATTGTTTACATAATGTGGAGTTCCATAATAGGAACATAAATGTTATTTAGAGAAAATAGGATTGAAATACAACTCATTGCCACATGATATATAAATAACTTTACTATCAATGAGTTGCCTAATCTTATAATGTAAAGCATGACATTCATTAGTAGAGTGATCATGAAATCTATGATACAAACAAAAAGTAAGAGTCTTCAAGTATGGACTACATTTCTTTTTGCGTTTAGGTCTAGTAATCATCTTAGCACGAAGGAGTTTAGGAAAAAGAACTTCTTGGGAAAATTCCTTCATAGGTTCATCATGTTTTGAAGTGTTATTTAAGATGTTGGTAACATTGATGTGTTGTTGAGGATTAAATCCCAATCCATAAGAATACTCATGCCCCCCATTCTTTAAGGGCATTTGAATTCCTTGTTAATGCTTACCACATCCTTGACCATGGAATCCTTGTTTAACTAGTAAATGATAAACATGACCATAATGAGAAGCCATATCAGAAGGAGTCAATGGAATTTTAGTAGTCACTATGTCATCATTAGTAGGTTTGAAAGATTCATAGTGGGTAGAAGTAGCGACCAAATTATTACAAAGGGAGTTAGAAGTAGAAGCAAAAGATCGTTGTTCAAACTATCTTTGTTGCTTCATAAAATCAAGATTAGAAACCTTATACTCTACAATAAAGGTAGGATTAAAATCAAAGGTTCCCCAATCATTTCAAGGAAGAGCATTAGAGGAAGAAGAATTACTATTAGGAATAGGAGTATTGCAGGTTTGAATATTCAAACAAGGATTTGGTGCATCATCCGCATGAAGTGCATACACCATGTTGTTGTGAACAAACTTGACTTTACGGTGAAGGGTGGAAGGAACAACATGCATCTCATGCAACCAAGGTCTACCCAAAAGTAGGTTATAATTAAGAGGTCCAAGAATAACATGAAAAGGAGTATTCAGGATGATCAAACCTACTTTGATAGGTAAGGTAATGATGCCCAAAGTTTTCTTATCAATGTTATCAAAGCCACGTATAGGATCATTATCAGGTTGAATAGTTGAAAGATCGACCTTAATTTCTTTGAGCATGTCCATGCTACAAAAAATTAATCCCATATCCATTATCAATCAAGCTCCTACAAATGGTACTCTTATTGATAGTAACAGCAACCATAAAAGAATCATATTGATTTGTACTTCTTTAGAAGGTAAATATTTTTGAGTATATACAATATCAGGAGGACCTGGGTAGCATGCATGCATTGTAAGAAGGCATTGATGTTTTATTGATTAGGAGGTAGAGTGGGAAGATTTTATAGAGATTTTTTCAAGGCTTCATGGTAGGTAGGTGAAGTTTGAAGAAGCTCCCATAAAGAAATCTTGGTAGGGGTATTGCGTAATTGGTTTATCAAATCATACTCCTGGCTAGGAAGAAGGGGTGGAGGAGGAAGAATGGGTTGAGAAGGTGGTAAAGAAGTAGGAACCACTAGATTAGGTTGAGGCTTATTCCTTGTACGATAGGTTTGAGATATCTAATCTTGATCATTGAAAGACTCTAAAGATTCCATAGGTTTACCTTTGATAGTAATATGAGGACAACCTTTGATAGTCAACAAGGGTTTTGGATAAACCAAGTTAGTTGTCTCCACACTAAAAATAGGTTCACTAGAAGGAAGCAAAGAATACATCCTAGGAGGAGCTGAGATAGGATCTTGATTCTCCATAATATCATCACTAAGAGGGAGAGCATTAAGGGAATTCGTATCATTCTCAACTAATGCCTCATCACTAGAAGGAGTTCCAAATAGAGGTAAAGTGTCTATGATGTCTTCTTATTTCTCTAAAATGTCTGCATAAGGGGAGTGTGTTTTAGAAAAAAGGTCACCATCATGTATGAATATGTCATCCACTAATAAATCACCCTCTTGTATCAAAGCTTCATCAAGAGGAGGGGATAAATCAATGTATTTATCCAAGGGTTCATCCCAAATAGGAGGATCATCCACAATGGCTTCATGAGGAAGAGAGTAATCGATATCCAAATCCAATGGTTCATCCCAAATAGGAGGATTATCATCCCTATCAATAAAGCACTTTATAGGAGCACCATAAATCACTAAATCTTGATCCTTAAAGGGGAAAGAAGGTAAATTATATTCTAAAGTAGGCTCATAGAAAAGACATATATTAGGAGAAGAGTTAACATCAATCCTCAACTAATCTCCATAAAGAGAAATATGATGGAGAGAGATTAAAGTCATCTTCTTTCTCTAATATATCCTTACAAGGTAATACAAGAGAGGACAAAGCAACATCACACGCACTAAACAAAGTCTTTAGATAGGTGTAACATCATGCAATGGTAAGGTAAGAGGAAGATGTTGTTTAATCCCAAAAGTTATAGAAGGATGTTTGGAAAACAATTGAAACAACTTGTGCAACATGATAATGAGTAAAGAAAGGAATATAAAATAGATTTAAATACATCCAAATGCATTCAGATGAAATCTATAAGCATGAAAAATGTAAATGTTTTTGTATTTTTAAAGAAATGTTGTGATTTTTTATTTTTGACATATAAATGAAAGAGCATAAAATAAATCTAATTTTAAATGCATGTAAGATCTAAAATCTAACACCAAAAAAGAAAGAGTTGTCTATTGCGGGTTCACCAAAATGTAACATAACAAAATGTAATATATGAAAATGTAATATAAGAAATGGGGTAATTACATTTAATGTAAGATAAAATTGTGTTGTTACATTTGAAATTAGGATGCTTATTGGAATGTAAGGGATAAATAAGATGTTCCTTTTAATCTCAAGTACACAATGGAAGGATCCAAATTGATTAACCCCAAAAGAAGGATCAATGCATAAATGAATCAATCTATTGGAAATGAGAGCAAAGAGGAAGATCTTAAATTCTATTTTATAGAAAATAATGTGTGATAGGTTTAGAAATATTAATAAATTTAATTGAAATGAATAGGAGAAAAGTACTAACCTTGAAATGTTACAGATCTGAAGAATGTTGTTTTTGGGGGTCTGCACTGAGTTTCTGGAAAACCTGCAACCGGATCTGGAATAGAAACGCAGAGATGAACAAACCCAAAAATATTTTTCCAATATGACATAGTTCCAATTTTGACCCTCAATTCAATGTCACCATTGACCTAGAATTTCTGATTCTGACCTAGGGCAGAATCGACCTCTAAGACCTCTGACAGAAAATCTATTTCTGGATCCCAATAGTTTGCTGAAAAGGGTATCCGAATCTATACTCCAACTTTCTATTCTGAACCTGTCCCTACAAGAAAAATGGTTTGTTTTTTGGGGGGAGGGGTTTGCCTTGGTCAAACCCCATTTTTTGAATTAACCTTAAAGTATAATTGTAAATGAACAAATTCACCTTGCTTGTATGAAAACCCTTGTGGCGGATTCATCTATGGATCCACAAGTATGTATGCACCAAATGGATGTAGAATGTCTCAAATCAATTTTTTTTAGATCTTCAACACCAATCTTTAATGGATCTTTGAATAGGAAGAGGCTTGGAGGAATGTGGATGGAGAAATCCTCAACAAGAGGGCTCTATAGAGCTTGAATCCTTCAATGGCTACCAATGGATCTCCTTGATGAATTGAGTGCTTGAGAAGTGTTTGAATGCTTGAGAATAGTTGAATGATTCAATGTATACTTGGATTGCTTCAAATATTGCTTCTTCACCTTTAGATTTCACCTCTTAAGTCTTCAAGTCTTTGTCTTAGATTTTGTTTTTTCTTATGGTTAGAGAAAATGAGATGAGAAAACTTCCTTATATATGAATCTAGGGCACAATCTTCTAGGGAGGACTAAATAGGAGAATTAAATTATAATTAGACCTATATCCCTAGAAGTTGACCTATATTAAATATAATTTAAGAATCATTTCTCCGAAGACCGAAATAGCCGACCCGGAAGCGGGAATTAAATCTTTCGAAAGCCCAACATCTGGAAACCCCAGAAACTTGAAATCTGGACCTTGGGCCAAAAAAAGGCCACTTATGACCTAGGTCAAGGTTGAGATCAAATGTTACCTAGGTCAAGGTTGAGGTCGACCTTGACCCAGAAAGGTCAATTTTGGCCTTGAGGTCAAAAATCTCAGTTTTGCAATTTAGGATGCCAAAAATAGGCTGGAGAAAAGTGGGAAATGGGACAAAATAGCGGAGAAATCTAGATACAATTCAAAGATCCATTCAAGGCACTTGACATGACCCCAAACCACTTAATTAGAAGGCTAAACTAGTCCATAATGGAAGTGCTTCCATTTTCTGACTATACATAGTCAATAAAAACACTTTGGATAAACAAATGGTTAAAACTATTAGTGGAATTTTAAACATGCATCCTAAAACATTGGTAGGAGAAGAAAGGAGAAGATCAATTATTGAAAATGATAAAATTAACCAATGTTGGAGTTTTAGTGGTAGACTCCCATGATCTGACATGAAATTGAGTCCTGAAATCAAATCATTGCTTGAAAATTATTGACATGATAATACAAGGGTTTCATCTAATCTGAGAGATGTTTTGAAATTAAGAGTGGGGTGTAAAATTCATGATCCTCATCCAAAACACCTATTAGACACAACAAAAACTAAATTTTATAATAAATTTTTAGATGAGGTTGTGTTACCTGGGAAAATTACTCTTAGTCAGGATCATTTGAAAAATGCAAGCCTTGGTATTTGAAAATCAATAAGCAACGAATATCTTGTTGTTGTAGAACACATGTTCAATTTTGTTATCACTATGATGTTTTTTGATATATATGATGTAGTTTACATGCTAACAAGATTACGGAGAATTGTGACATTAATATACCACCTGAGACAATCAAGGAGTTTGTAGCAAGTTTGTTTTGTGAAAGATCAATGGGGAAATATTTTTCTTAAGTTCATGTATTTCTGGACAATGCACTAGTTGTGAAAATTTTTCATTAATAGGACATTGCATGCATGAAATTAGTGATAATGATTTTGGACAACAATTACTGGATGTTAAAATATTTAAGAATGTTGAGTATCCTTTAAAAGATGGAAAAATCGGAAAGAGATGTGAATTAATAACAAAAAAACTTAGTGTACATGCATTCATTTTAGAATTCAAGAGTAATATTGTTCCAAAATTACGTGAAACACTCTCAATATGCTAGATGGCTTGATGGTAAATTCTGCACATGTAGAAATACATTTCCAATTGGTACTATACTATCAGTGGTCAACTTTGTAGAAAACTATACTCTTGCTCCACAAGAGGAAATTCAAGACCAATACTACAATTCAATGCAAGTGTCTATGTTTGCTCATATTGTTTATAGACATGCACATGATAGTACAGAGGATGATAGAAAAATCATGAGGGAGTATCATTTCTATTTAAGTGATAATCGGATGCACTCGTCGGAGTTTGTTCAACATTGTTCTGATAAATTTTATATTAATTTAAGAGAATGAGAAATCCACATGAGAGAACAACTCATATGGTCTGATAATTGTATGGGTCAATTTAAGAATGCTCGAATGTTTTATTGGCTTAGTAGGGCTCACAAGGAAACCAATATACCACATATGTGGAGTTTTTTTGAAGCTGTACATGGTAAAGGAGAACACGATGGAGTTGGTTCATGTTTGAAGAGAATTTTGGCTAGAGAGCAATTAAAATTTGAGGATGCAACTAAATTTAAAGATGCACATGCTATTGTGGATTGGTGCAATTCAAGATTATCTGTAGCATCAAATGAGAATTGTACAATTAAACAATTTTTTTCATTAATTGAAGGAAATGGCATTCCACATACACTTGACTATCAGACAATCAGTGGATCATCATCATGGCATTCATTTAAAAGTTCAAATGCAAGCAAATGGACTTTGTGGACAAGGGAGATTGCATGCTTTTGTCAATTTTGTATTTCAGGTGATTGGAATTCTTGCGAGAATAAAGAATGGGTAGAAGAAAATATTGCTAACACCTGATAAAAAAAATGAGCAAAATGAAACAACACTTGAAGAAAATGATTAAATATTTGCATCAGAGGACTACGATCATCTTTCAGATCTTGTACAAGAAAGTAATTGTATTTTATATATCAATTTATATTTGAATTCAAATATTGGTATAAGTTTGTTTTTGCAATTTAAATATATGGTAATTTAAATATTGTCAATTTATATTTCAATTTTCAGGACATGTGTATGTTGTTGTTGCACCTAATAAAAATGAAGAGGAAACATAGTATTGGTTGGCTAGATGCGTTGAGACCAAACATAAGTTAGTACAACCCAGAGAAGATGATGATGACTTTCATTATCCTACATATTTAGTGGTGGTTGTTGGCACCTGGTTAAGAAAATACCTAACAAGGAAGAATGGTTTTCCTGCAATCAAAGAGAATGAAAAACATAAGATGATTATACACTACTCACATTTACTTTTGGAAACTAATATAAAGCTACTGAGATATCATGGGAGACCGTTTAAGAAAGAGTTGTGGTCAATTTATATGGAATAACATGAGATGATTATAGATGCACTATAGAAAAGAAAGGATGCAGATGGTACAATGGAATAAGTATATACATGTATTTAGATATATGTGTACTTCTAGAATTTTCGATACCTTCATATATAATTTATTTCATTTTTACATCACCTTAACATGTCATAATCTTATTATGTATGCATTGCAGAAAATTGAGGCTTGTGGTACAATGTAATAAGTTTAAACACAAGTAAGTATACATGTGTTTTTTGTAATTTTTTGATAACTTGACATATATTTAATCTATTTAAAAACTTGCATTATCATACCCATGAGGTAACCCATTCAGACATCTCATTAAGATGTCCCCTTAAGTCAACCCAATTTTTGCACCCCTTAAGATATCCCCTTAAGACTTCCCCTTAAGATGTCCCCTTAAGATATCCCCTTAAGACATCCCCTTAAGACGTCCCCTTAAGTCAACCCATTTTTTTCTCCCCTTAAGACTTCCCCTTAAGACATCCCCTTAAGTCAACCCATTTTTTTGCTCCCCTTAAGATATCCCCTTAAGATATCCCAATAAGAATTCCCCTTAAGAAATCCCCTTAAGACTTCCCCTTAAGATATCCTTGCAATCCATCATCCTATCTATCCCCTTAAGCACATGTTCTTGATTTCATAATTACGTTTTCTAAAAGATTGTAATTACTTATTAAATTGTTTTCCTATTATTGCATGTTGCTAGTTGAATTTTGCTTCTGGTACATAGCGAAAACATTTAGTTTGAAGAACTTATAATGAACGCTATTTTTAAATATGGTAAGTATGATGGTATTACATTTACATACTCACAAAAATTAATTTGTAGTTGAATTTTTCTTCATATTTACTATGTTCACAAAATTTTAGTTAAGATTATTAAATTTTTTTCCTATTATTGCATGTTGCTAGTTGAATTTTGCTTCAGGTCCATAGCGACACCATTTTGTGTGAAGAACTTAAAATGAACATTATTTTAAATATGGTAAGTATGATGGTATTACATTTACATACTCACAAACATTAATTTGTAGTTGAATTTTGCTTCGTATTTACTATGTTCACAAAATTTTAGTTAAGTTTATTAAATTTTATTCCTATTATTGCATGTTGCTAGTTGAATTTTGCTTCAAGTCCATAGCGACACCATTTTGTTTGAAAATTTTTTAATGAACGTTGTTTTTAAATATGGTAAGTATGATGTTATTACATTTACATACTCACAAACATTAATTTGTAGTTGAAGTTTGCTTCGTATTACTATGTTCACAAAATTTTAGTTAAGTTTATTAAATTATTTTCCTATTTTGCTTCAGGTCCATAGCAACACCATTTTGTTTGAAGAACTTTTAATGAACATTGTTTTTAAATACATGGTAAGTATGTTGTATTACATCTGTACTCACAAACATTAATTTGCACATGCTTTTGGCTTGATATTTACTATGTCCACATAATTTTAGTTACTTATTAAATATTTTTCTATTGTTGCAGGTTGCTAGTTCAATTTTACTTTAGGTCTATAATGACGTCATTTTGTTGATGACCTGAATCTTTTTATTATTACACATACCTATATTGTTGTATTATTAAAATTACCAAGGACATGTTCATTCATTCTATCTCAAAAATCAAGAAGCTTTTAATTTTCACATTGTCTTATATCTTGATCTTTATTTCATTTTCTTTTAATGTCCAAATTGTGTACAATAGATATATACATAAATTGTCCATCAAATAAAGCATGTAAATAAAACCCTTGTAAATATCAAGTGTCCATAACATAAAATATCAAGTGTCTAGTATCAAGTGTTCGTAACATAAAACATCAAGTGTATATAATATAAAATATTAAGTGTCCATAACATAAAATATCAAGTGTTCTAGTATCAAGTGTTTGTAACATAAAACATCAAGTGTATATAATATAAAATATGCATGAAATCAAGCATCCCTGAAGTCCAAAGTCCTCTTCAGTCCACGTGAATCAAGACCATGTGAATGACTGTGTTAAAAAAGAACCATAGTTTAAAAATTTAATGGCTCTAATATATATACATGAATTCAATGTTTAAAGTACTCAAAATTATCTTAAAAAATAACTTTAATAACATTTATAAAAATTAACTCTTGAGAAGAACTTATTACCATGTCATTTTGTGTGTCTCCTCCAATGTCATGGTGGAAATCATGACCTGTCTCATGGTGTTGACCCTCTTGGGACTCTATCTATGTGAAATGATCAACACCAATACTATAAAAAATGATTTTAAATATTTTAATATAATTTATATAAAATTGAGAAGAATAATTTAAAATTACCACCTGGACATCCATTTCTTGTCTTGGTCCCTCTTGGGACTCTATCTGTGTGGTATCACCAGCTGCGACCTACATATACAAAGATTTACAAATTTTATTATGTAGGAAATTGCACTAATTTGTACTTGTTAGTAATAAATGAGAGGGGGGGTGAATCAATGGCCTAAAAAATATTCCAATAATCAACCCAAAAAAATTAGTACCAAAATATTAAGCCTCTAGTTATCTTTAGTCCTATTAGAACTCTCAAATTTTGGAGAAATTTGGAGTGACTATACTAAAAATTCCTTTAAGGCAAGATGAATAACCCCTAAAAACTTGCGGAGAATCCTTACTTTGAACACATGTTAAAAGAAGCCTCTTGATTTTTGTGAAAAACCGCTTGGGAGACATGTTCCTCACCTTTCATTTGGCATATGCAGTGGGTTAAAGCTCCTAAATTTCAGTTTGGATATGTTTTGGGGATAGCCATTCAGAGGTGCTTGTCCAAATCTGCACTTTTTCCTAACTATCAATTTGCTATAACAGGCCTAGTTCGCCTTTGAATATCTTGTGTCCTGTTAATTTTCATGGCCCACCACTTTGGGATTGTTTAATATGTATATCAGAGAACTTATGTTCCAAAGCTCAATCCATTTTGAATCTGTTTGATAGATTTTCCAATCCCTCAAAGTTGGCCTTCCAGAACTGTCTCGTTTCTATGTTCTGCCCAGATTTCTGAGTAGCCCTGTTTGACGAATTGTAACTTTTGACCTTGTGACCTAAATGAAACAATTCCTTTTGCATCACATTATAGAGGTCAAATACTTCTTATATCTCCATATTTAGTTCATGATGAATCCATTTGGTCAATTTGCTAAGCTCATTCCGTTTGCATTTTCTATCAATTTGCCAAATGGTCAAATGCAAAATTGCAGAATGACCTACTTTGAGGTCTTGAAAATGTGTATCTGGATGAATTATTTAGATAATTGAGTTTTCCCTCATATTGTAAGTATGGGTTTGTACCTACCTGGATATTTGCAGACTTCTACCAATCCGATTGATCACTTTTCTTTGCCGATTCCAAACCCAATTTATGCAGATTGGCTGTGCGGACAGAATTAGTTTTTTAGAATGGGAAAGTTTGATCATTTGTAACTTGAATATGGGTTTGAATCATGAGAAGCCCTCTTGTGTATGTATTCATGTTTGATGAGTAAATCATTATGCTAAGCCTCAAGGTCCCTTGATATGATTTAATCAGTTTTTAAGGGTGATTCCGGAAGCAGTTTATGTGTTTTAAGCATTGTGCAAAAGTGATTGAAAACTGAGTTTTAATGGTCAATATTCTAAAATCAAAGCTTGGTGATGAATTTGGACACGCATCAAGGAAGTGATAGGCACTATGTTTATAGGATGCTGCAATGAATGTTATCTCATTATTTGCATAAATGGATTCATTGAAGAGTTTTTAGAACATTCAAGCTCATGATATGTTGCAAGTGTTTATCCCAAGGAGGAGAGATTTTTAAAGTTTTCAGTTAAAGTTAAAAAATGTGAATCCATAGAAAGGGGTGCCCAACCCTCTGGAGGAGAATGGAGGACATTTTAAATGGTTAAAACTTTTTATTACCTTTCATCATAAACACTAATTTGTAGAAAGAAAAAGAACAGTCATATTGCGGGGGGAATAACTTCCAATTCCACCGTTGGATCGTGCCCAATTTCAGATATGTTGTTGAAAATCTAATTCTCCAGATTCTCAGTAGAGTGATTTGTGAAATTATTCTTGGTTCGTGAGATACAGTCGACTATGTGGAACACTGTCTAAGCTGCCTAGAAAAGTCACAAAACACATTATCCCACAGTGACTGGGTTTGTGTTTTTCTTAGCGTTTATATAGTAAAGCACTTGTATTGTATGTAAAGAGAAAACCCAAGAGGCTTATGGAGGGCCCCTTGGTTGGAGGAATACAATGTGCTGGTGGGACCCCCAATTTTGGTGCCTAGAATGTAAAGACTTTAAAAACTAAAACCCATTGTCCCACATTGATGGCGCAAGGTAACTTTGAAATGTTTATAAGCCAAAACACTCACAAGGTAAAATGTGAAGTAAAGAGGAAGCGCTCCATGCATGGACAGATGGTGCCTTAGGAAGCGTGCCTAGATGAATGACATCCAAATTTTGTAGATGAGCTGGAGGACACATGGTGGACACGTGGCACCCATTCGCACACCTGCGAAGGAGGAAGGAGATCGTGGAATCGGCTCGCGACTGTGTGACCAAGCTCATCGCGCAGTCACGCTGGTTTGAGGAGGTGCCCAGACTGATGCGCGGCTAAGTGACCGAGCTAGTCGTAGACCCAAATATGAGCGCGCCGCGCAGTCGCACTAGAGGATCAAGATGTCAAAATCAACTCGTAGGTGAGCAGCCAAGCTCATCGCGTAGTCCCGCAGCTTCTAGTCGCTCAGTCGCACAGCCCAAAATTGATCATCGCGAAGTCATGCTCAAAAATTGAGATCATTGAAAAGGCATGTGAGTTGGCAATTCAGCTGAGTCGCACACTCACGGAGGCAAAATGGAGATAGTCAAGAACTATAAGGTGATTTTTAGATCCAATTAACAAGTGCCACTTGTCAAATTCTAGTGCAATATGAGAAAAAAGGATTAAAATATGTAGAGGTTTAAATTGTATCTCAGTTCAATAGTTTAACCATTGAAAATATATTCAAATACTTCAGAATGTTTAGAAAGTGTGCACAGGAAGGCAAAGTTTATTTGATGATTCAGGGGTAAATTTAATTAGAAGTATCAGCTATCATATACCGTTGGAAAGGTATTGTAGAGAGGAATTTGATTTTGCAGACCTTTTGAGGGCATATTAGATTAGATTTTAGCAGTAACAGAATGAAATAGTTGCAGATATTTTCTGAGAGAGAAGGACAGGTGTCAGTGACTGAGTTTGATTTCCCAATTCCTCTATATCTTAGTTTCTTCTTAATTATAATTGGATTGTGAAATTAATGCTGCAAGGAAGCTTTCTGATTTTGTGTGTCTGGTTTTGAGTTCTTTGTTATGTAGATGTATTGAATCAGAATTTTTTAATGAAAAGTAAATGGAATCCCTTTCTAGTATTTGTCTGACGTCTTTGTGTTTGATCCTGAATCTTTGTGCATAAATTTGTAAGGCATTTTAGCACACCAATTATAAGGTAACTATGAATTTGTGTTTTAGTTTCTTTCAAGGAAGGAGTAAATATTATAGACAAGTTCAGAGGTTTCAAGGTTTCACATGAATTTGATATCCAGGTGTTGGAGTGAAAAGAATGATTTGTAAGGCACTTCATTTGGGTCCTGTGTGTTTGGATTTAGAGAGTTTTCTATGAATGTACATTTATATGACTCTATTGCCCAATAGACAAGGCATTGGTCTTTGTTTCTTTATGCAGTTGTCATCATCAAACCATAAAATCAATTCAATTTACTTTTATGTTCAAAGAGCTATAAATGATTGTCATATCAAGTGTGATGGGTAGGAGTCCATCTCATGATTCAATGAAAGAAGTGAATCCAATAGGTACACCCGCCTGAGCCTTTGAGCTTGAAGTGTAGGAGGATTAGTTTGGTCCTTGTTAATTAGCCTTTTCTTTGACAAGGTCAGGGAAAAATGCTAACAAGTCCTATAAGATGAATACCTTCAAATACTATTATCAAATTACTATTGTTCGGAATGCTTTGTTAAACCTTCTACTGTATGTTTACCGAATAGTAGTTTGTCAATTTACCGAAAGATAATAAATTGTCTAGAGTATACTAATCAATCCAAATTAGTTATGTGTAATGCAAAACACTAAAGTAATGACTCATAGAAACATGGATTTTTAACGTGTAAACCATGTTAGGGGAAAAACCACTTGGGACTGGTAACCCAAAATTTTCATTCTTCTAAAGTGAGCTCGCTGAAGAGCCAACCCTATTAAAGGCTACAAATACACAGTTAGGTGTGACCTTGTTAGAGGATTTAAAATTTTAGTCATTCACTTGATATCAGGCATCTATATGCTACCATCCTTGATCAAACACTCACTTGGCCTACCAATAGATATCTGGCATCTCATGCGATCTTCATGATCAAACTTTTTGATACTCCTTGGGATGTATCTCAATATAGAAAGGGTCTTTAAATCCCACTCGGTTAAGAGACTTTCTAAATCAATGGTTAAACTAAAACAATATGATCTGTTCACATATACAACTTGCACTTGTAGATTTTTAGATCTATTGTAATCTCATAAACTAATCTGATCAATTATCTCTTTTTATACCTTTGCTCCACTTTGATTCTGCCTGGTGATATTGTGCTCTGTTGCTCGGTGTCCACAGAAAACTTTATCTCTTTCCTCAGCTTGATTGAGCAGGACTGTATGAAGTTGTTCTTCATCAGTTTCTCTTTAGCATCTTTTTTTCATTCATTCACCCACACAATTCATAAAAATTGAGTTATGTCTTTATAGACATGATATCACCATTGTTAGGTTTTTGATTTTCTTGATCTTGGTGTGATCCACAATTCTCGCCAATTAGATTTAAAGAAAAAATCTTATTTTATCTCGTAGAGATCTTCTTTCCAACTGGACAAAATAGCTTTAAATCCATTACTTATCTCTGGGTTTATCTTGTTGATGAAAACAAAGATAAGTACCAGTTAACTCCATATTTAGCTCTACTAGCTAGATATTTTTTCATTTCTAAACTCAAGTTAATCTCGGTATTTAACTCTTTGATAGCTTCGGTCAACACTCCAGTTCTCCTCGGGCTTCTCCGTCGGTTTACACTATGTTTTTGGCTGTCAGTTATGCTTGTGATTATGCTCATCCATGTTCTTTCTTGGGCATCACTGTGACTTGACTTTCGGTGATCTCTGTCTATCGGTTTCCACTAACCGTTGGTGTTTGAAGTCACATTGTGAATGCTTGTCTTTTATCCATTACTAAAATCATAATCTTTATCTATCTGATTCTCTAAAGTCTTTGACACTTTGATTATAACCGATTATATTATATCAAGTTGACATCAATGACAATACAAACCATTAACTGATTTAATGTCTTGCATTATCCTTCTGCATTTCAAGGATCAACTTAACATCTTCAAACATTCAATCAGTTACATGTCATCAATCTCTCCCTTTGGCATTTATGGAAACATACTACATTACCATACTATACTATCACTAATACAATATGAAATATATAGTTTCATCAAGCTTTCCTAATGTAACTATTACAAATGTCTGGCTTTCGGTAAGCTCAAAATAGCTTAGATTTGTTTCATGCAGAATGGTTTTAATTCAATCTTCAATCCCTTCTTTGGATAGATGTATCATCTGATATCTCTGTTCTGATATGTGTTCATCCTTGACTATTCCTCTTCTTGATAATCTCTTTTTCTTTTGACAACAATCTTTCTCTTTGTCTGAATTCTCTCCCTTTGTTACTTCTCTCCCTTAGAATTTTGATTAACTCTTTCTTTTTTATTCTAAGGAACTTTTACGTTCATGGATAATGATATAATCTCTCCCTTTATCATATCTCTCCCTTATGATGATGAAATAATCTCTCCCTTTATGACAATGAGATCATCTCTCCCTTTATGATCATCTCTCCCTTTATATGATAATGGAATCATCTCTCTCTTTGACAATGATGCCAAACAAAAGTAATCATCTATATCATGTTCCATCCCTTACATAATATTTTCCTTGAATTTCCCTATCCATCAGCAATACAATGTCTCTAGTTTTCAGTGTAGATTTGTACCTTGCTGTGTATAGATGTATCTGTTGTTAGTAATAACTGAGAGGGGGGGGGGGGGGGGGGGGNGGGGTGAATCAGTGGCCTCAAAAATTTATCCTTCAAACTTAACCACCAATCAATAAACCTCAGATTATTATGTCCCTACAAGATGCATGCCATGAAATACTAATATTGATTAACTGTCTGTCGGTGTTCTTTGTCAATCCTTATTCTTTCTTGATTACCAATAAGCAATATAACTATTTACTAAAATTTAGTAAATAAGAAAAGTATACCGATCAATCCAATGTTAACTATGTCAGATACAAAACAATAAAGAAATGAATCATACACACATAACACATGAATTTTTAACGTGGAAACCTTGTTAGGAGAAAAACCACTGGAACCGGTACGCCAAATTTTTACTCTTCTGAAGTGAGCCCTGTTAGGAGCCAACCCTATTAAAGGTTACAAACACACTGTTAAGTGCAACCTTGTTAGAGGATTTTATACACAGAGGTTGTCACTTAGTATCTGGCATCTATTGCTACCATCCTTGAATCAACCTCCTTCTTAGACTATCAATAGGTATCGGGCAAAGCCATTTCTACTTTCATGAATCAACCATTTTGGCACTCCTTGGGATGTGCCTCAATATATAGAAGACTGTTAAGTCCTTCTTGGTTAAGAGAATTGATGCTTCAATAGTTAAACTGAAACACTATGACCTGTTCATGATGCAACTTTGAATTGCAGATTTTTAGATCTATTTAAGTACATTACCTCTCTGATCAATGTATCAATTCAACTCTTTATGGTCCACACTTTTTTCTCTATGATGCTGTGCTTCACTGTTCGTCAGTGTCTGCCAAATTCCTTAGCTCTCTTTCAGCTTTTTTGATCAGGACTGTATGAAATTATTCTTTATCATTTTCTCTTCAGCATCCTCTTTTTATTCACTCCCCTTAATACCATTCGTAAATGAATTAAGCTTGTCTCTTATATAGACATGATAGTCACTATTTCTTGATTCTTGATTCTTGGCGTGAAAAACAATCCAGCCAATTAGATTTAAAGTATAACTCCTAATTTGTCTCATAATTATATTCTTGCCAACTATACAAATTATCTTTAAATCAATCACTTAACTCTAGTCAAATAAAACAAAGAAAACAACTAGTTAAGTCTATCTTTAGCTCTTGTCAGCTATATATTTTTTCATTTTCTGAACTCTCTATTCCGTCAGTCACCTTTGCAGTTAGTTGTCGGTGACAAATAATAGTTCCATTGGTGAGACTCTAGTTAGCTTTGTGATCTCCATCCATCGGGCATCATTGGAATTTTACTCGTCGGGAAACCTTTTGACTTTTCTTGTCAGGCATCACTATGGTTTTTCTTCGTCGAGAAACACTATACTTTAGCTCATCAGGTATCACTATGACTGTTCTTCTTTTCTCTGACCGTCAGTGTGCACTCCGTCGATGTTGTTTGTCACTAAGTGAATACTTGACTTTTATGCATTTCTGAAAGAATAACCTTTGTTCCATTGATTCTCTAAAGTCTTTGGCATTATGTACATGACCGTATAGATGATATCAATTTGACATCAATGACAATACAAACCATTAACTGATTTAATGTCTTGTATTATCTTCAACTTAACATTGTCAAACATCCAATCAGTTACATGTCATCAATCTCTCCCTTTGGCATTGATGGAAACATACTATATTATCACACTATACTATTTCTAATATAATATGAAATACAACAGTTGAGATTCATCAAACTACCAATCTTTTTGTTCTAATAACCGATAAATTTTTGACCATCGGTAAGCTCTGTTTTAGCTTAGATTTGATTCTTGCAACTTTCTGTATTCTGATGTGTTGAGTCTCCTTTCCTTGTGTCAATTTCTCTCCCTTGACTATTCTTCTCTTTTGATGCCTTTTTCTCTTGTTAGCAACTCTCCCTTTGTAATTCTCTACAATTTGCTCTCCCTAAAAATACGATCTCTCCCTGTTGGAGTTTAGATGATAATGAATCATCTCTTTCCTTTTCCAGAAAGATCTGATAATATGGATAATTTCTCTCCCTTTGACAAAAATGCCAAACACATATCTCATAGATATTTGATATTCATGTCAAACAATCTTTTCTCTCCACCCATAATATATTCCTTGAATTTCCCTTATCCATCATCAATACAACAATATGCTCTGGTGCTCGGTTATGATATATACCTGTCTATATATAGATGTAGCTTTGAAGTTCATCTCTTTGCTTGCATCAATATTTATGATATTATGATAATATGTAGGCTGATGCAGCCTTCAGTCATTTTATTGACTGGTAGACAAGGGTTTGATCCCTAGTCTCTTTCTCAAGTACTCGAATGTATCCTTGGGCAATGTCTTGGTGAAGATATTGGCCAATTTTTCTTTTGATTGCACATACTCAAGTATCACTTCCTTTTCTTGAACTTGTTCTCTCAAATAATGATACTTGATAGAAATGTGTTTAGTCTTGGAATGCATGAATGGATTCTTGGAAATGTTTATTGCACTGGTGTTATCACAATAGATAATCACTAGTTCTGAGATCTTCATATGCATACCTTCCAGCAATTGTTTGATCCATGCAATATTTGAGCAATTTGCAACAACAACAACATACTCTGCTTTTGCAGTAGACTGAGAGATGCATCCTTGCTTCTTGCTTATCCATGTGACAATTCTTTCACCTATAAAGAATGCTCATCCAGTTGTGCTCTTTCGGTCATCAAGATTCCCAGCCCAATCAGCGTCGGTAAACACCTTAAGTTCAAATTTCCCTTCTCTTCTATACCATAAGCCATATTCCTTAGTATTCTTCAGATATCTTAAAATCTTTTTCAAAGCAGTCATATGTGATTCCCTGGGGTTAGCATAAAATCTAGCAATAATTGCTACTGCAAGTGCAATATTTAGTCTAGTGTGTACAACATACATGAGTTTTCCAATCATTGATCTGCACAAAGTCTAATTTATCTTTGTTGTCTTGTCTTCCTTTGTTAACTTACATCTAGTAGCCATCGGTGTTCTAACTGGTTTCGATTCTTCCATCTTGAATATTTTTATGACCTCTTTGATGTATTTGGACTGTGTAATAAAAATACCTTCACTTTGTTGAATGATCTGTAGACTAAGAAAAAACTTGATCTCACCAAACATAGACATCTCAAACTCTTTTCTCATCTCATTAGAAAATTATTTGCATAGCATATTATTGTCTCCAAATATGATGTCATCAATAATTATTTCAACAATCAAAGTGTTAGCATCAGTATCTTCCTTCAAATAAAGATTATTGTTTTCACTAGTCCTTACAAATCCAATACTTGTAAGATAGGAAGGAAGTCATTCATACCAGGCTCTGGGAGCTTGTTTCAATCCATACAAGGCTTTGTGAAGTCTACATACCATGTTTCTCTTGTTTGGATTGGCAAACCCTTTTGGTTGCTAAATGTATACCTCTTCTTAAAGTATTCCATTTAGGAATGCTGACTTGACATCCATCTGGTATACCTTTAATCCTTTGAATGCATCATAAGAAAGTAGTATTCTTACTCTTTCTAGCCTAGAAATGGGTGCAAAGGTCTCTCCATAGTCTATACCTTCCTCTTGTGCATACCCCTTGCATACTAGTCTTGTTTTGTTCCTTGTGACTTCTCCATTCTCATTCAGCTTATTCCTAAATATCCATTTTGTACCGATGACATTCTTGTCATCTAGTCTTGGCACTAATGACCATGTCTTGTTCTTTTCAATCTGCTCAATCTCATCATTCATAACACTTATCCATTCTTTATTATCAAGTGCAGCATTGACAGATTTTGGATCAAACTCACAAATTAGACAATTTGAGTTTAAAGACTTACTTCTTGTTCTTGTACCAGCTTTTTTATCTCCTATGATCTGGATCTCTAGATGGTTCCTTATTACATATCTTGCAAGTACAAGTTTAACTCTTTGTCTATCAGATTGATCATCATTTTGATCTTTATTTTGTTCTTCATCACCTTGTACATTATTTTGATCATTATCTTGACCGTCGGTAATTGCAGTCTGACCGTCGGTTACAACATTATGTTGTTCTAGAATTAAGCACTTTTGCTTGGGAAAAGTGTTGGGTTCTTCACAGTATACAAACTTGTTGTAGTCCTTTGGTTCTTTTGTTCTTTCCAGCTCATTATTTTCTACAAATTCATCTATCTTTACATTTTCACTTTAAACAATTTTGTTAGAAGCCTTGATAAGACATTTATAAGCTTTTCTCTTGGTAGAATACCCTAGAAAAATACCTTCATCACTTTTGGCATCAAGCTTTCCATTTCTATCATCCTTTAAGATATAACATTAACTCCCATAGATTTTGAAGTAACTTACATTGGGTGTTTTACCATACCATAGCTCATAATGTGTCTTCTTTGTGTCCTTCAATTGTACTCTATTCAGTGTGTAGACATCAGTACTGATAGCTTCCCTCTAGAAGATTTGGGTGATGCCTTTCTCTATTATCAATATTTTAGCACAATCAACTATTGATTTGTTCTTTCTCTCAGCAATCCCATTTTGCTATGGTGTTCTTGGTGCAAAAACTTATCTTTTTATACCATGCTCATTACATAAATTAGTGAATTCATCTGATATAAATTCTCCTCCTCTATCTGATCTCAAACATTTTAGATCCTTACCACTTTGTTTCTTTACCATAGCCTTATACCATTTAAACATCTTGAATGCTTCATATTTATCTTTTAGAAACATAACTTTCATCATTCTAGAGTAATCATCAACAAAGAGAATAAAATGCCTATCTCCATAATAACTCTTTGTCCTCATTGGTCCACATAGATTAGTATGGAATAATTCTAGAATATCGTCAGATGTATGGGTTTTACTTTTGAAACTAGACTTTGTCATTTTACCTTTTTGACAATTCTTGCATATGATGTTGTCAAGTTTTGTCATCGTCGGTAAGCCTCTTACATTTCTCCTTCTGGTTATTTTCATCATGTTGTCAAAATTCACATGACACAATCTTTTGTGCTACAACCATATGTCTTCATTTCTATTTATTAAGCAAGTGGTGTTAGTATCATTCAGATAGAATAAGTTACCTTTTGGCTATTCACCAGTACCAATCAATCTTCTTGATTCATTGAAGATCTTTGCCTACTTATTCTCAAATGCTACTCTGTGACCTGAATTATTCTACTGAGAAACACTCAATAGATTATAATTCAATCCTTTTACCCAATAAGTATTTTCACATTTAATCAGGCTATTCAACATTATAGTTCCTTTACCTTCAACTAGACAAGGTGTATCATTACCCATTCTTACTGTACCACCATTATAATACTCAAAAGTGTTAAAATTTTCTTTGTCACCGGTCATGTGGTGAGTGCAGCCACTATTTATAATCTAGATGTCATTTTTTCTAACCTTAGATATGAGTGCAATTTTTTCATACCTTTCATCTTCATCTAAATCATCCTTTACAACCAAAAATACCATCTCGATGTCTTCATTAGGTTCGGTGTCAGTATCTTCATCTTTGCAAGTAGCTAGGTAGCTGGCTTTCTTTCCCTTGTCCTTGTAGTCTCAGGTATCTCTTCTTTCTGATTGTCGGTAACCTTTGTAATCTTTGTTATCACCTCTGTCATATTTCTTCTCAAAAGATCTGTCATTACTTCTGTCATCTTTTCTTCTGTGAGGACATCTTACAGCAAAGTGTCCAATCTCTTTACAATTAAAGCATACAAGTGGTAACTTGTCTTTGTATTTACCTTTGCCTCTCTGCATTCTTCTAGCCATAAGTGCTTCTATTTCATCTAGATCTTCTTCTTCACTTTCACTTTCACTATCTCTTCTAGATGTGTGTCTATGAGTTGATTTGCTTATTCTCATAGAAGACTTAAATGCAGACTCTAAGTTTGGTAAGACACTATTATCAAAGTTATTCATCTCAAATAAAATCAGTCTACCAATTAAACTATCAAGAGTAATTGTATTGTTTGCTACTGCTCTCATTTCTTGAATGGAAGAAACTCTAATAGCATATATAGGCAGTAAGGTTCTTAAGATTTTACTCACCACTATCTCCTCTTCAAATGTACCTTCAACTCCTTGTATAGCATTGACTACTTCTTTTATTCTTATGCTATACTATGTGATTTTTTCTCCTTCTTTCATTCTGAGATCATCAAACTTTCCTCTAAGGCTTTTGGCCTTTGCTCTCAGAACATTTTTATCACCTCCATGTACAAGCTTCAGTTTGTCCCACATCTTCTTTGCAGTTTTGCAATCCTTGACATCTTCAAATTCAACATCAGAGAGTGAGGAAAAAAGCTCTATAACCATGTAG
Organism: Thuja plicata; assembly: GCA_018584345.1. Taxonomy (NCBI): domain Eukaryota; kingdom Viridiplantae; phylum Streptophyta; class Pinopsida; order Cupressales; family Cupressaceae; genus Thuja; species Thuja plicata. The sequence continues at coordinate 2,405,730 of MU224484.1, forward strand.
TTGTGCTCATTCTTCTCTCTCAATTGATCTAATGTCAATACTCCTATAGGAAACACATATTCAGTATCTAAGAATTAAGTAACATCATTACCAATACCTGATAAGTGGAGTCTTATCCTGCTTTGCCATGAAATAAAGTTGTCTTTGTTCAACTTGGGCACATCTTGTCTATTCATCTTGTGATCTTGAATTAGGTCTTGAAACCTTCCTTTCTAAGCACACAAGCTCTAATACCAATTGTTAGTAATAACTGAGAGGGGGAGGGGGGTGAATCAGTGGCCTCAAAAATTTATCCTTCAAACTTAACCACCAATCAATAAACCTTAGATTATTATGTCCCTACAAGATGCATGCCATGAAATACTAATATTGATTAACTGTCTATCAATGTTCTCTGTCAATCCTTATTCTTTCTTGATTATCGATAAGTAGTATAACTATTTACCAAAACTTAGTAAATAAGTAGAGTATACCAATTAATCCATTGTTAACTATGTCAAATAAAAAATAATAAAGAAATGAATCATACACATATAACACATGAATTTTTAACGTGGAAACCCTGTTAGGGGAAAAACCACTGGGACCGGTACCCCAAATTTTCACTCTTCTAAAGTGAGCCCTATTAGGATCCAACCCTGTTAAAGGTTACAAACACACTGTTAAATGTGACCTTGTTAGAGGATTTTATACATAGAGGTTGTCACTTAGTATTGGGCATCTATTGCTATCATCCTTGAATCAGCCTCCTTCTTAGACTGTCAATAGGTATCGGGCAAATCTAATGCTACTTTCATGAATCAACCTTTTTGGCACTCCTTGGGATGTACCTCAATATATAGAAGACTATTAAGTCATGCTCGGTTAAGAGATTTGATGCTTCAATGGTTAAACTGAAACACTATGACCTATTCATGATACAACTTTGAATTGTAGATTTTTAGATCTATTTAAGTACATTACCTCTCTGATCAATGTATCAATTCAATTATTTGTGCTCCACACTTTCTGCTCTATGATGTTGTGCTTCACTGTTCGTCGGTGTCTACAAAATTCCTTAGCTCTCCTTCAACTTGATTGATCAGGACTGTATGAAGTTATTCTTCATCAATTTCTCTTCAGCATCCTCTTTTTATTCACTCTACTTAATCCCATTCGTAAATGAATTAAGCTTGTCTCTTATATAGACATGATATTCACTATTTCTCAAGTCTTTATTCTTGGCGTGAAAAATAATCTAGCCAATTAGATTTAAAGAATAACTACTAATTTTTCTTGTAATTATCTTCTTGCCAACTGTACAAATCATGTTTAAATCAATCACTTAACTCTGGTCAAATAAAACAAAGAAAACAACCAGTTAAGTCCATCTTTAGCTCTTGCTAGCTAGATATTTTTTCATTTTCTGAACTCTCTATTTTGTCGGTCACCTTTGCAGTTAGTTGTCGGTGACAACTGATAGTTCCATTGGTGAGACTCCAGTTAGCTTCATGATCTCCATCTGTCAGGCATCATTGAAATTTTACTCATCAAGCAACCTTTTGACTTTGCTCATCGGGCATCACTATGGTTTTGCTTCGTCGGGCAACACTATACTTTAGCTCATCGGGTATCACTGTGACTGTTCTTCTTTGCTCTGACTGTTGGTGTGCACTTTGTCGATGATGTTTGTCACTATGTGAATACTTGAATTTTATACATTGTTGAAAGCATAACCTTTGTTCTATTGATTCTCTGAAGTCTTTAGCATTATGTACATGACCGTACAAATGATATCAAGTTGACATCAATGACAATACAAACCATTAACTGATTTAATGTCTTGCATTATCTTCAACTTAAAATTGTCAAACATCTAATCAGTTACATGTCATCATCTATTATTGTCCATCTCAGTGTGTGCATCAAGATGACTGATCTTCAAATTTGGTATAGGCTGATGCAACCTCCTAGTCAGTTTATTAACTGATAGACAAGAATTGGACCCCTAGTCTCTATCTCGATTACTCAAATGTATGCTTTGGTAATGGCTTGGTGAATATGCCAGCTAATTGTTCCTTTGATTGAACATATTCCAGTGTCACTTCCTTTGCTTGGACTTGTTCTTTTAGATAGTGATACTTTATAGAAATATTCTTAGTCTTAGCATGCATGACTGGATTCTTAGAAATGTTTATTGAACTAGTGTTATCACAATAGATAATTACTGTTTCAAGAATCTTCATATTCATACCTTCCAACAATTGTTTGATCCATGCAATATTGGAGAAATTTGTAGTAGCAACCACATACTTTTCTTCTGCAATAGATTGAGAGATGCATCCTTGCTTCTTGTTGATCCATGTGACAAGTCTGTCACCCATGAATAATGCTCCTCCAGTTGTGCTCTTTCGGTCATCAATGTTTCCAGCCCAATCAATATCTATATAGACTTGTAGCTTAAATTTTCCTTCTATTTTATATCATAAGCCATATTCCTTGGTGTTCTTTAGATATATCAGAATTCTCTTGATAGCAGTCATATGTGATTCTTTGGGATTAGCAGAGAATCTTGCAACTATTCCAACTATGTGTGCTATATCTGGTCTGGTATGCACAATATACATTAGTTTGTAAATCATTGATCTATATAAGGTCTGATTTACCTCATTGGATTTGTCTTCTTTTGTCAGCTTACATCCGGTAGCCATAGTTGTTTCAACTGGTTTGGAATATTCCATCTTGAATATCTTTAGCACTTCTTTGATGTATTTGGACTGAGTGATGTATATGCCTACATCTTGTTGAAGAATCTGTAGACCAAGAAATAATTTGATCTCTCCAAACATAGACATTTCAAATTCTTTTCTCATTTCATTAGCAAAGGATTTTCATAACAATTCATTTCCCCCAAAAATGATATCATCAACAAAAATTTCAGCAATTAGAATATTACCATCGGTATCTTCTTTTAAGTACAGATTGGTATTTTCACTTGTTCTAAAATTTTTTATGCTGATGAGATATGAGTGACATCTTTCATACTAGGCTCTTGCTGCTTATTTCAATCCATACAAGGCTTTGTGTAGTCTACATACCATGTTTGTCTTGTCTGGATCAACAAACCCTTCTAGTTGTTCAATGTATACCTCTTCTTCTAATATTCCATTTACGAATGCAGATTTGACATGCATTTGGTATACCTTGAATCCTTTAAATTCAGCATAAGCAAGTAGTATTCTAACTCCTAGTATAGCAATGGGTGCAAAGGTTTCTCCATAATCAATACCTTCTTCTTGTGCATATCCATTGCATACTAATCTTGCTTTGTTTCTATTGACTTCTCCATTCTCATTCAGCCTATTTTTGAATATCCATTTGGTACCGATGACATTCTTGTCATCTAGTCTGGATACTAGTGTACATGTATTTTTCTTCTCAATCTGTTCTATTTCTTCATTCATAGCACAAACCCATTCTTCATTCTCAAGTGCAGTGTTAACAGAGTTAGGCTCAAAATCACAAAGTAAACATCTGGTGTTTAGTGACTTCTTATTCTTGTTCCAGCCTTCTTGTCTCCTATGATTTTATTCTGTGGATGATGTCTTCTGACATACTTGGAAAGTTTTGATTCAGCTCTGTGTTCATCATTTTGATCATCTTCTTGACCTTCATTCTTATCTCCATTGTTCGAAACATCATTTTGTGGATTATCCTAATTTTTGGTAATTGTAGCCAGATGCTCGGGTGCAGTGTTTTGAATCTCGAGAGAGACATACTGTTGCTCAGGTAGAGTGTTAGGTTCTGTAAAAATAAACATGTCGTAGTCCTCTGGTTCCTTTTTTCTTTCCTTATCATTCTTTTCTACAAATTCATCTATTTTCACATTTGCACTTTCAATGATTTTGTTAGATGACTTGTTAAGACATTTATAAGCCTTGCTTTTGGTTGAATACCCTAGGAAGATACCTTCATCACTTTTTAAGTCAAGTTTTCCATTTCTATCATCTTTCAATATATAGCATTGACTACCAAATATTCTGAAGTAACTTACTTTGGGTGTATGACCATACCAAAGCTCATATGGTGTCTTCTTTGTTTCCTTCTCCAATTGTACTTTGTTTAGTGTGTAGAAAGCAGTACTGACAACTTCCCTCTAGAAGGTTTGAGTGATGCTTTTCTAAATCATCAATGTTCTTGCACAGTCAACAATTGATCTACTTCTCCTTTCAGCAATTCCATTTTGCTGTGGTGTTCTTGGTGCAGAAACCTGTCTTTTAATTCCATGCTCATTGCAATAGTTAGTGAATTCATCTGAAGTAAATTATCCTCCTCTATCTAACCTTAAGCATTTCAATTTATTTTCTTTTTGTTTTTCTATCATTGCTTTATACCATTTAAACATCTTAAATGCTTCTAATTTATCTTTTAAGAACATGACTGTCATCATTCTAGAATAATCATCAACAAAGAGAATGAAATACCTATCTCCATAGTAGCTCTTTGTCTTCATGGGTCCACATAGATCTATATGGAATGATTCTAGAATTGCATTATATGTATGGGATTTACTCTTGAAACTAGAACTTTTCATCTTACCTTTTTGACAATTCTTGCGCATGATATGCTCGGTCTTAGTCATGCTCGGTATGCCTATGACATTCCTCTTGTTTCTTATCTTTAACATTTTTTCAAAGTTCACATGACATAATATTTTGTGCCACAACCACATGTCTTCATTTCTAGCCATTAAACAAGTGGTGTTAGTGTCATCAAGATAGAAAAGGTTACCTTTTGTCTGCTCACCGGTACCAATCAACCTTCCTAATTCATTGAAGATATTTGCCTTCTTATTTTCAAATGCTACTCTATGACCTGAATTGTTCAATAGTGAAATACTTAACAAATTATAATTAAGTCCTTTAACCTAGTAAGCATTTTCACATTTTATTAGGTTATTCAAAATTATGGTTCCTTTACCTTCAACTAGACAAGGTGTATCATTTCCCATTCTCATTGAACCACCATTATAGTATTCAAAAGTCTCAAACTTTTGTTTATCACTGGTCATATGGTGAGTGCAGCCACTATCTTTGATCCAGACATCATTTTGCTAACTTTAGTTATGAGGGCAGTTTCTACATACCTTTTTTCATCTTCATTTGAATCATTCTTCATGGCTACAAATTCCATCTCAATGTTTTCTTCAGATTCAGTGTTAGTGTCATCAGCTATGTTCTCAGCTAGGTAACAAGCTTTCTTACCTTTGTCCTTGTAGTCTCGGGTATCTCTCTTGTCAGATTGTCAGTTTCTTTGGTAATCTCTATTATCACATTTATCAAACCTCTTCTCATACGATCTGTCATTTCCTCTGTCATCTTTTCTTCTGTTTGGACATCTTGCAACAAAGTGTCCAACCTCTTTACAATTGAAACATACAAGTGGTAATTTACCCTTGTATCTGCCTTTGCCTCTCTGCAATCTTCTGGCCATTAGTGCTTCAATCTCATCAAGTCCTTAATCCTCATTATCACTATCACTATGATTTCTAACAACATGTCTATGACTTGAGTTACTTATCTTTAAACAAGATTTGAATGCAGATTCTATAGATGGTAAGACACTATTGTCAAAGTTATTCATCTCAAATGAAATTAGTCTACCAATCAGACTATCTAGAGTAATTGTATTTTTTGCAACTACTCTCATTCCTTGAATATAAGAAACTCTAATAGCATATACAAGCATTAAGGTTCTTAATATTTTACTTACCACTGTCTCCTCTTCAAGTACACCTCCAACTCCTCGGATAGCATTTACTACCTCTTTGATTCTACAGCTATAATGAGTAATGTTTTCTCCTTCTTTCATCCTTAGGTAATCAAACCTCCCTCTTAGGATTTCTACCTTTTCTCTTAGTACATTGGCATCTCCTCCATGTACAACCTTCAACTTATCCCACATTTGCTTTGTAGAGGTGCAGGTTTTGAAATCTTCAAACTCAGCATCAGAGAGTGATGATGCAAGTTCTATCATCATGCAGTTATGCTCATGCTTTACTCTTAATTTCTCAAGAGTGTGAGGTCTTGTAGGAAAAACATATTCAGTATCTAAGCATTGAACAATATCATTTCCAATACCTGATAGGTGGAGTCTTATTCTGCTTTGCCATGATACAAAGTTATCTTTATTCAACTTGGGCACATCTCATTTTTTCATCTTGTGATCTTTTTCTTGAGCTGTTAAACTCCCTTTCTAAGCACACAAGCTCTGATACCAGTTGTTAGTAATAACTGAGAGAGGGGGGGGGGGGGGGGGGGGTGAATCAGTGGCTTCAAAAATTTCCAATAATCAACCCAAAAAATTAGTACCACAATATTAAGCCTCTAGTTTTGTTTAGTCCTATAAGATGAATGCCTTCAAATGCTATTATCAAACTACTACTATTTGGAATGCTTTTTTAAACCTTCTACTGTATGTTTACCAAATAGCAGCCTATCAATTTATTGAAAGACAGTAAATTATCTAGAGTATACCAATCAATCCAAATTAGCTATGTGTAATGAAAAACACTAAAGTGATGACTCATAGACACATTGACACATGTATTTTTAATGTGGAAACCCTGTTAAGGGAAAAAACACATGGGACCGGTAACCCAAAGCTTTCACTCTTTTGAAGTGAGCTCGGTGAAGAGCCAACCTTGTTAAAGGTTAGAAACACACCGTTAGGTGTGACCTTGTTAGAGGATTTAAAAGTTTAGTCTGTCACTTGATATCGGGTATCTCTATGCTACCATCCTTGATCAAACACTCACTTGGCCTGTCAATAGGTATCTGGCATCTCATGCTATCTTCATGATCAAACTTTTTGATACTCCTTGGGATGTATCTCAATATATAAAGGATCTTTAAATCCCACCTGAATAAGAGAATTTTTGAATCAATGGTTAAACTAAAATAGTATTATTTTCTCACATATACAAATTGTACTTGTAGATTTTTTAGATGTATTGTGATCTCATAAACTAATCTGATCAATTATCTCTTTTTATACCTTTTCTCCACTTTTATTCTGCTCAGTGATTTTGTGCTCTATTTCTCGGTGCCCACATACAAATTTATCTCTTTCCTCAGCTTTATTGATCAGAGCTGTATGAATTTGCTCTTCAGTATCCTCTTTTCATTCATTCACCCACACAATTAATAATGAATTGATTTGTCTCTTTATAGACAAGATATCACCATTGTTAGGTTCTTGATTTTCTTTATCTTGGCATGATCCACAATTCTTGCCAATTAGATTTAAATAAAAACTCCCATTTTATCTCGTAGAGATCTTCTTGCCAACTGGACAAAAGAGATTTAAATCCATTACTTATCTTTGGCTTTATCTTGTCGATGAAAAAAAAGATAACTACCAGTTAACTCCATATTTAGCTCTGCCAGCTAGATATTTTGTCATTTCTAAACTCAAGTTAATTTCAGTGTTTAACTCTTTGATTGCTTCAGTCAACACTCCAGTTCTCCTCAGGGTTCTCTTTCAGTTTACACTATATTTCTGTCCATTGGTTATGCTCGTGATTCTTCTCATTGGTGTTCTTGCTCAGGCATCACTGTGACTTGACTTTCAGTGATCTCTATCCGTTGGTTTCCAATGAACATCAGTTTTTGAAGTCACATTGTGAATGCTTGTCTTTCATGCATTACTAAAAGCATAATCTTTATCTCTCTGATTCTCTAAAGTCTTTGACACTTTGATTATATCTGATTAGATTATATCAAGTTGACATCAATGACAATACAAACCATTAACTAATTTAATGTCTTTCATTATCCTTCTGCATTTCGGTGATCAAATTAACATCTTCAAACATTCAATCAGTTACATGTCATCAGTACTAAGGGGTTAAATTATACTTTAATACATGGAAAGTCATTGATAAATTTTGAATTTAAATATTAAAAATTATTACTGATACTAAATTACCTCTAGTGGCTTGACATCCAGTACAAAGGATAGTGGTGGACCACTGGGCATAGTGTGTCTCAGTGGATCATGACCCCCTGTTTTACAACACAATTTTTTTAGTTCAATGTACGGGTTTAAAACTTAATTGAAGGAAAAATTAAAAATTTACTTTACTAATCTCTTGATTTTTATAATTATACCACATGAGATGTGCCAACAAGCGTCAAGGAAAAAATTATCCCATCTAGTGCTGAGCTCGATGGCTCTCCACCCATAGTCTATTCAAAAGCACACACATACATGTATTTTAAATCAATTAAATTCAAATTGTACGTGATCTAAAAAAATAAAAAGTGTAGATGTGTTCAAATTAAATTAAAAATAAATATAGGTGAGAACACATATGTACATGTGGATCCTGGTGATCAAGAGGATGGTCTCTAGCAGTGAGCATGTCCACATATGATCTAAAATAATATGATGCTCCATGTGCTGAAGAAGTAGCCTTTCCCTCCTGAGGCATAGGACCATAGCACATCTCATTGTCATTCGTGCTGAGATGAGGCTCTGCTGTAGGACTTGAAATCTATGTGAACTGCTCCTTGAGGCTGGTAGTCAACTAGCTCAATGATCCAAGCATTGAGACCATGGACTGATGATAAAATGGAATAGGTAATATAGGGGTGGGAGGATCCAAGAGAGGTACAAGTGGCACAGGTCTCCTAGGTTCAATCCTAGCCCCTTGCCTATTTTGAGGCATGTCAAGACCAAACCCCTGTAAATATCTAATATCAAAGTAGTTGGGTTTTCTACCCAACACAAACTCAACATATTTTTTTTTCAAAAAATAGAATGGCACTTCTTGGTTTGCATGGGGGGGGGGGGGGGGGGTGATCAAAACACATCCACCAATGACTCCAAAAATTGATGACCATTTCGTCATGTCTACACCACCTCATGGATATGTGTTTTTTTAATTATGGATGGGATTATGTATTTTTGGGTCAATAAAATAAGGAGAAATTGTGTCCTTTGTGATTTTTAACTCATTGATTTGTTGGTGGGAGAGGCCATCAACATAATATTGCCTCATCTCCTCTCTCCAATCATTATGCCCATTAAGATCCCCATCAATGGATCTCACAGAATCTACATTGCATTGCATTGTAGCAATGTAGCGGTGCACATGTGGGGGAACAAATGGTTGGTTTCTGAGAGAATCAATGTGTCCAACAATAGAATTTACATTCTCATTAACTAACACTTTGAAGCATTCTAAATCATTGGGATTCGGTTGTGTTGGTTGTATTCCAGGTTTTGGTTTCTTTCCCTCAGCTTTGTGGTTTTCCCTCTCCAAGTTTTCATGTTTTCAAGTCTAAACATGTGAGAATATTCAAAAGGCTTGAAACCCTAGCTCTTATTCAGTGTTCAAATTTAAAAAGAAACCCTTGGGTCCTATTCATTTATGTTTCTTAGTTACCTTTTTACCTCACTTAAGTCATGAGTTGTGTTCTAATCGCCTAGTCATATAACTTACAATGGCATATTCCTTTTTATCCCAAACTTAGCGATTAGCCTTTGTCGCATTGTCTCATGCAACATAAGAATATTCCTTTTTCTTTCCTGGACTTCACAATTTTCTTTGTATCGCATAGTCGCAGAATCATTGAACAAAACAACATTATATCAAGGGGCCCACAGACAGGTCGGGAGGTCGCAAGAAGTTTTCAGCAGTCAAGAGTTTATTATGAGACATTGCAATTTATTTATGTCACATAATCGCTAAATGAGTCTGATGTGAAGTATGATGAAAAAGCTTTAGTCACGTAGTCTCTAGACAAGATGCCAGTTAAGTTAAAACTTCTGAGACCTTGCGACTAACTTTTAACAGTTTGGGATAAAGCACAGTCGGGTTGTTGCCAGGTAACTCAGCTTTCAGTCAAGATAAGACATGTGTTAGGAGGTAAATGGACTTCAAAGTGATTGCTTAAAGGTAAAAGTTTATTCAGCGACTACGAGACTAATTAGGAGTTTTTGTTGGTCGCAAAGTCTCAGAATATTTTCAGGGTATAAGAAATTACTTGGCGATGAAGTGACAGCCATCAGATAAAGTCATTAAAAGATCCTACGGTAGTCGCCAAGTCTAAGAATAAAAGAGCCTAGGGAGAAAAGTCCTTGCGACTCACTGGCTAAGGGTAGGATTCCTTGTCATGAGGACATTAGATAAATTAAATGAAAACATACCTTTGTCGCGTTGTCTCAAGAAATTTTGGGACTTAGCATTTTCATTTAGTGATCGGGCGACTAAGGGTAGTCGCGCAGTCTGGCAAAGGAAAGATAAAATTTAGCGACTAAGAGATAACTACAGAAGTTAACACTAACAGTTTGTCACGTAGTCTCAGAAAAAGAATGTAGGTTAGTAATAACCACTGACGACTTTGATTGCCTTGTGTCGCGTGATCGCCAAATGGTGACTGTGGTTAGCAAAAGTAAAGGAAGTTGTATAGTCACCATGTCTCCAGAAAAATCATGGGTTAAGGATTGGGGTCAGTGACAGAGAAAATAAGTGCAGTCACCTGGTCGCTTGATGCCAAATTCTATGAAAAGGCAGTAGTATCAAATGTGTCAGTATGAATCATTCATCGGCCAAACAGATTTTTAAATTTTGATTACTGTGTAGAAAAGGGTAGCTGAGATGTATGATAGTGGGCCAATCCTAGGATGACATGTTAGCTCATTTGAATTTCATAAGGTGTTGCCGAGGATTCATTTTTATAAATTTGATTTTCCTGTCATGATCAGGAAACTACGGCTAGGTTTTCAATTATGTTCATAGTATGTGGAATTAAAGATAGAATTGATGTTCTGAAAATCATGAGCTGCGTACTTCAAATGGTTACTATAAGGAGTTGATGGCTTATTCATTTGCATTCACCTTGCTTTCAAAATTTCAAAACTGGAAGAACTAAGTTGTCTGATAGAGTAAAAATTTAGAGAATTGTAGGGTTTTCTATGGTTTAAAAGTTCATTGTTTCCAGAGAATTGTGCATAGGGAAATCTGTGAGTCTCAGTGATAGATTTGTTTCAATATTGATAAAGAAAAGGAAACTCAAGAACTCTAAACATGAGCAGAGCGGTCAGTGTAGCCTTGACCAACAGTGAAAGTCAGAAGGTGGAGGATGAGGCCAAGGGAAAAGTTAATTATTCAGATGAATTCCTCTGTCTGCTTCCTAGTTCGACTTAGAACAAAAGGGAAAATGCAAATGTGCTCATTGATGACTATTGAGATGTTCAAGATGTTGTTACTCTAGGAACAATAGCTTTTTCTTTTTTTAATTATTTTTATAAGAACTCTGATAAGGCTATTCCAGTGTCAAACCCTTGGACCTATGGTTTAGCCAGGTTAATTGTTCCTGATGTCTTCATAGATGTAGACTTGTTCCTAGACCTAGCCAATCATTATGATGTTTTGTCCAAGACAATCAAAAGGAATGATGGCACTGCCTTATTGATCTTGAACAGAAATTTGTTCATGCAAGCCTTCAGCTTATACAACACCATGTCCACCAGAATTGACATGACAAAGAAGCAACAAAGGTATACTTTGAAGCCTGGTATTGCTAGAGGACATTTGCTGAACCATATGCTAAAAGAAGTGAGAAAATATTTGGATCCTATGTCTGGGACCAGCCCATATTATTACAAGGATTTACACTTCTATATCAAGTATGTTTCCTATGCCCTATGTAGAGTGCTAGGGATAGATGGTGATGCAGAGAAGATTAGTGCAGGAATTTTGATGATGGTGTTGGACCTACAAGATGTCCACTCCAATACTAGTTATGATTATATTCATCATATCATTGATGAAATGCATGAGGGTTTCATTGCAACATAGAAGAAGATGAAAGACCCAAAGGAGAAGGAGCCCAAGTTCTTACACTACTCCATTCTCATGCATCTCCTTTTGCATTTCAATTTTGTTATCATGGATGTTAATAATTTAGGCCCTTAGAGGTTCTACCAAGCATGACCAAATCCTATCCAATTTTGGGTGAGGGTTTGGAATTACACTTCTAGGGACTTTGATTATTGTGCTTTTTAGAATTGGATCGTGTATCCAATAGTACAAAGTTTGGGGATCAGTAGAACAAGAATCCCACTGAAAGTTATACAACTGCTTAGGCCATGTGAATACACAGATATGTGGGGTGGAAAGCATAATTGGGG
>MU224484.1:2421740-2436861 GCA_018584345.1 Thuja plicata
GGGGGGGGGGGGGGGGGGGGAGTGGGGATGGAGGTGGAGGATCTAGACGATGATTAATAAAATCATCAATATTAAATTCATCCATAATGATGTGCACAAAATATATCCTTCCAATGTAATTGAAATATTTAAATTTCAAACATATAACGACCATAATTGTAAAGAATAAATAAAAAGATCATAATTGTAATAAAATATACTCTATCCAACTCATATTTAACAATTTCACATATTAGATTGAAAATATCAATGCATTAATACATGATAATAATTAAAAACATTAACCATCTAAAGAATGCATCCATCTAAACATCCATACATAACTATATAAGAAACATCACACATGCATCCATCTACATCATGTATATCTAGTACATTTGCATAAATTAGGGCCATCACATTAATAATTAACATCATTGCATTAATGCATGATAATAATTACATACATTAACCATCTAAACAATGCATCCATCTAAACATCCATACATAAATATCTAAGAAACATCGCACATGCATCCGTCTACATCATGTATATCTAGTAGAATTGTATAAATTAAGGCCATCACATTAATAATTAACATCATTGCATTAATGCATGATAATAATTACATACATTAACCATCTAAACAATGCATCCATCTAAACATCCATACATAAATATCTAAGAAACATCGCAAATGCATCCGTCTACATCATGTATATCTAGTACATTTGCATAAATTAAGGCCATCACATTAATAATTAACATCATTGAATTAATGCATGATAATAATTACATACATTAACCATCTAAACAATGCATCCATCTAAACATCCATACATAATCATCTAAGAACCATCGCACATGCATTCATCTATATCATGTATATCTAGTACATTTGCATAAATTATGGCCATCACATTAATAATTAACATCATTGCATTAATGCATGATAATAATTACATACATTAACCATCTAAACAATGCATCCATCTTAACATCCATACATAATCATCTAAGGACCATCACACATGCATCCATCTACATCATTTATATCTAGTACATTTTCATAAATTAGGGCCACCACATTAATAATTAACATCATTGCAATAATGCATGATAATAATTATATACATTAACCATCTAAACAATGCATCCATCTAAAGGGTACATAATAGGTCCTAAGAGCTTTTAATGTGGCCAAAGTGGTCTTAAGGGGTGGTAGGACCCATTCATAGGTACTAAGGGGTCATAATGGATCATATGACCCATTAAGATACATAATAAGGCCTAAGGGGTCCAAATTGATCCTAAGTGTTCATAAATAGGTCGTAGAAACCCTTAGGGTTTGTAATAGGTTGTGGGGTTGACTAGTTAATGTTAAGGGGTAATAAAGAAATTTGTAGTCCTTAATGGGTCTTATGACCCCTTATGGTATGTAATAGGTCATAAGGGCTTTAATGAGGCAAAAGTTGTCTTAAGGGGTGGTAGGACCCATTCATAGGTACTAAGGGGTCATAATGGATCATACGACCCATTAGGACACATTAAGATACATAATAGGGCCTAAGGGCTCCAAATTGATCCTAAGTGTTCATAGATAGGTCATAGAAACCCTTAGGGTTTGTAATAGGTTGTAGGGTTGACTATTTAATGTTAAGGGGTAATAAAGAAACTTGTAGTCCTTAATGGGTCTTATGACCCCTTATGGTACGTAAAATTTCCTAAGGGCTTTTAATGTAGCCAAAGTGGTCTTAAGGGTTGGTAGGACCTATTCATAGGTATTAAGGGCTCATAATGGATCATACGAACCATTAGGACCCATTAAGATACATAATAGGGCCTAAGGGGTCCAAATTGATCCTAAGTGTTCATAAATAGGTTGTAGAAACCCTTAGGGTTTATAATAGGTTATGGGGCTGACTAGTTAATGTTAAGGGGTCTTAATGGGTATTGTAAGAAACTTGTAGTCCTTAATGATGGGTCTTATGACCCCTTAGGGTACGTAATAGGTCCTAAGGTCTTTTAATGCATCTAAAGGGGTCTTAGGGGTGGTAGGATCCATTCATAAGACTAAGGGGTCAAAATAGGAGCTAAGTGGTGTGAATTGATCCTAAGGGGTCATAATAGCTTGTATGATACCTTTGGGTTCCTTATACTTCCTATAGGGTATTAAGGGGTGGGAGGACCCATTCATATGTACTAAGGGGTCATAATGGATCATACGACCCATTAAGAAACATAATAGGGCTTAAGGGGTCCAAATTGATCCTAAGTGGTCATAAATACATCGTACAAACCCTTACATTTTGTAATAGGTTGTGGGGCTGACTAATTAATGTTAAGGGGTCTTAATGGGCATTGTAAGAAACTTATAGTCCTTAATGGTGGGTCTTATGACCCCTTAGGGTATGTAATAGGTCCTAAGGGATTTTAATGCATGTAAAGGGGTCTTAGGGGTGGTAGGACCCATTCATAAGACTAAGGGGTCATAATAGGAGCTAAGTGGTGTGAGTTGATCATAAGGGGTCATTATAGCTCGTATGATACCTTTGGGTTCCATATGCTTCCTAGGGGGTCTTAAGGGGAAGGAGGACCAATTCATAGGTACTAAGGGGTCATAATGGATCATACGACCCATTAAGATACATAATAGGGCCTAAGGGGTCAAAATTAATCCTAAGTGATCATAAATAGTCATACAAACCCTTAGGGTTTGTAATAGGTTGTGGGGCTGACTAGTTAATGCTAAGGGATCTTAATGGGTATTGTAAGAAATGTGTAGTCCTTAATGGTGGGTCTTATGACCCCTTAGGGTACATAATATGTCCCAAGGGACTTTAATGTGTGTAAAGGGGTCTTAGAGGTGGTAGGACCCATTCATAAGACTAAGGGGTCATAATAGGAGATAAGTGGTGTGAATTGATCCTAAGAGGTCATAATAGCTTGTATGATACCTTTGGGTTCCATATGCTTCCTAGGGGGTCTTAAGGGGTGGGAGGACTCATTCATAGGTACTAAGGGGTCATAATGGATCATACAAACCATTAAGACCCATTAAGATACATAATAGGGCCTAAGGGGTCCAAATTGATCCTAAGTGGTCATAAATAGGTCGTATAAACCCTTAGGGTATGTAATAGGTTGTGGGGCTGACTAGTTAATCTTAAGAGGTCATAAAGAAACTTGTAGTCCTTAATGGTGTTATGCCCTACATACCCGTCCCTACATTTTGTTGGAAAAATGTTGGGTCCCCCTTTTTTCTTTTTCCTTTTTCCTTTTTCTTTGGTTTTCTTCCAGCCTTTGCCTCTGGGGGGTCATTATTTTCTTTTCTTTTTGGTTTCTCTCCCTCTGGGACCCAATCTCAGAGTGTTTTGTTTCTTTGTGCCAGCTAGATTCCAGACTTCAGGATTCCTTGCCACTGCCTCCTCTTTTGTTAGAGGGTGTGGTTGCATAGGATCCCTGGGCCCAAAGTTGAGAGGTTTGCCTTTTCTTGGGACTTGCAGAAGAAAGAAGTGCATTTTCACCTAAGGGTATAAATTGGGTTTGTGAGACCTACATTAGACTGTCTTAGTTTTACTGCTTATTAGTCTTACTTTTAGTAGTTTATGCTTTGACCTACTTTTACTATTGGAGAATTTTATGTATTTAAGGATCTGTTGAATCCTAAGTTATGTATTCAATACCTGATTATGTAATCACGGTACATGTGAGATGCATTATATTTTAATTTAGTTTTAGTTATGATGATGTCTTAACTAGGTTTAAATGTATGAATGTAATATGATGAATTTGGTTTAGGAAACCGATGCTAGGTTATTTTAGTTCTAATGCAGATGTGGTTTATATGCATGTATATTATTGATGTCATGTTATGTTTTCATATCATGTTATTTTGAACCTACTGATATGTGCAATGAGTGTGCAGGGAAAGTTGACCATGGACCTAAACTGGAGACCCAGTATTGGAACCTATGTAAATTTTTGTGCATTCCAAAGTCTTGTTTATATAAAGAAACATGGACCTCATTGTTTATGTGGTTATTTCATAAATGTGGTTTACATGTGTGTAATTAGAGTAGTAAATATTCATGTGATTGAGTCATGTCATTTGTTTTAATTTAATGTGCCAAATTTGGCAATTGTTGCAATTTAATGTTGACATGACTAGTAAAGGAACTAGGGTTAAGTATAGGGCTAACTAAGGTTACCTATGTGTAGTACCCAAGCTTACCACAAGGTTAGAATTTTCTAGATAGTCAACTTGACTTAGAAATCCGTAGGTTAACTTCAAGGGTAGTTTAGGAGGGTCTTTTGGGCTCCCAGAAGGTAACCAGGGTTAGTTTTAGTTACCCAACTTGGTACCCTAGGGGTTAGGGGTCATTTTTAGTCATTAATAAGCCTCTAAACTCATTTATTGCCCCTCTAAAGTGTCACTTTCAGAGTTGAGAGAATTTTGAAGAGGAGTGTAACCTTGGTTAATCTCTCTCTTCTTCCAAGTTTCATTTGACTCCACCCATGGAGAGTTAAGGCAAGTGGATAGTTAAGGGTTGGTTAGGGTCACCTCACCCTTGGGTTAAGCCTTGTTCTTATTGGAGGTTTGCCTATTTAGGGAAGCATTTAGGATGAGTTGAGTGTTCACCCACTCTCTACCCTTAGAGGTAGAATTTAGTTTGAAGGAGCTTTTGGAGAAGGAGCTTAGGAAGAATAGCTCAAAACCATTTCTCTTCTCACCTTAGCTTTGGATTAAGTTTGGATCTCTTAAAATTAATTTATTTTTGTTCATGTGTGTTTTTGAGCTTGAAACTCTATTAATGGAGTCCTATGTATTTTTGAAGTTATTTTCAATTTTGAAATTTAATGTTTTGTTCTATGTTGTCTTTATTTTGTGTTGGATTTCATATGGGTATCTTCAAGGCACACTCACCCTTGGGAGGGCAGAGTAATCTAGAAGGGGTAGTTGGAATGATTCCAGTTTTAGTGTAGAGTTTCCCATGTGTGGAGGGAAATACATGGGGTTTCACGATACCCTTGATGCCAAGTAGGGCCTAAGGACATCTGGGGGGCATAAGGAGGTTATTTCATGGCTGCATCTTGTGAAGATGGTCATATCAGGTTCATGTGTGGCTTGAGTTTTATTTTTTGATGCTTGGCTTTCTCCTACTGTGAGCTCTACCACTACCCAGGAAGGCCTCTTGGAGACCTTCCTCTTGTTCAACCTTGTGATTGGGAACCTTTCTTGTGTTTATTTTTCCTATTGGTGTTTTCTGCAAGTTGAGTAATGCCTGTTTGTATCCCGTTCCAAATTGGATCCCCAAGCTCGGGGGTGGCCTTGTAAAGGCCTAGGTTGGGAGGTGAGCCTCCATGGTCAACCTCATCATCTACAGGTTCCTGATGGAGCTCAAAGTTTCATTGTACCCTTATGTGAAAGATGGGCATGGCTGCAAAAAATGTCATTTGTAACCTTTGTAATTTTAAGGCTTTCATTTTCTCATTATTGTATAAAGGAATTTCAGGGGTTTATGCAACCCATATTACTTGAAACATTTTCATCAAATGAATAGATGAGATTCAATGTAAATCATGTGATCATTTCCAAATTTTGTAATAATTTCCTATTTTGTAATTGAGAAGGTAGTTTTAAGTATTTGTGTTATGTATGCCTGCTAACTTTGATAGTTAACATCCTTGTGAAAGGTTTTCAAGCTTGCATCAATATTCCCTTCTTCTTTTTTGATAAAAAAAATACTAGATTTATTTATAGGAAAAAGGATGATTTTTGTGGAAAAATATAATCTCAAATTGTTAACTTTACATCCATGTTTCCATAAACAAATTTATCTTATATTAGTGCATAATAATTGAAATATAAGTTTCCTTATGCTTCTAGTTAGGATCCTAAATCAATTATTTTACTTTGCTAATATTTAATAGCGTAATCATTTTTTTGTAAAAAAAAAGAGCCTAAGAAAATACATTGTATTATTGTTCTTTAGGAGCATTATTATTATTATTTCATACTTCGAATATTCTGAAAAAAAAAATTATTTCAAAAAATAAATTTGCTCTAAAAATTATTTCCTTCCATGCATATCTTGCAAATGAAATATGGATTCTTTTACTAAAATAAAATTTCAAAAAAAAAGGTTGGGGCATACCCTTGTTTTGGGGTGTAGGTTTTTCTTCACCAGTCAATTATATATATATTTTTAAATTTAAAAACTGTGGTTGTTGTTTATCTTTATTTAATTTTTCTAGTATATTTAAATGTTAAAAGAGGTATAATGTTATAATAAAATCTAAAAAGAAAAAGGAAAAAGTAAAAAAAAAATAAAAAAGAATGAAATGAATCGGGAGGGGAGCGCCGAAGCCCATCCCCAACCTACGGCCACCATCCTACCAGTGGGACGTCGGCCAGAGGCCGCACGACCCCACTGTGTAAGAAGTGGGCATGCAGGCCACAGGTTGCGCGACCCACAACTTACATAGTGGGGGGCGCCTCCATTGTGTCGGTCGCCACCCTGGTATTCCCCCCTCTCCTCCACTTAAAGCCTCTTAATGACATTAACACATTGTCTGCCTCCCTCTGCACAGCTATGGCTTGTACCCACCGCCTCCTCTATTACAGGATGATCTTCGCCAACCCTGCCCTAAAAGATATCTAGGGTTTGGGGTCACAGACTTAGTTTTTATTTAAAAATTTATGCATTGGCTTATTTTTGAAATTGTTTAGTGAGTTAGTATTTTAATTTATGGGATTTATCAAGTATTAGATTTGATTTTTTTTTATAGATTAGATCTTATTTTAGAGTTGATTTTTGGTTTAGATTAAGTGATAAGTTAGTTTCTATTATGTTTTTAAAGTATTTTATTATGGCATAGATTTCTTTCTTAAAAGATTTAAAGATTAAGTTTGTTGATTTCTAATATTAAGTAATCACTTATTAGATTTTAATCAAATTGGATTTAATTCATTTAACTAGAATTGATTTTATTAGAGGATAACATAGTTGGTTTAAAATACATTATGAATTTTGATTTGTTTTAGATATTGTTTTAAGGATTAATTCCAAATTAGATTTAACATTATTATTAGATTAGATATTTTTTTTTTATTTGTAGATTAAATGATTAAAAAGATTTATTGTTGTTTAGATTAGATTTTATATATAAATTTTATTTTATTTTTTATTAGACTTAAAAGAGATAATTTATTAAAAGACTTTAAATATAATGCTTTTAACATAATTAATTTATTAAAGTATCCATTTTAATTTAATAACCTAGATGACGTTATTATCGATAAGTGGGTGCAGACAACCTCTTATCGTCGCGATTATCCTTTTAAGGGTATTATCGTTACCTCTGACCGATATCATGTACGGTTGACTTTTGGTCAACCATAGTCAAACCTTGATAGTTTGCCTCAATTTTTGAATGAGGTGCTCTCTGCGGCCTCTGGACCCTAGGGTTTCAGTTTCACATCTTTCAGAGATAGTTGACTTTTTGGTCAATGTGGGTTGACTTTGTGGTCAACCATATCAGTTTGCATACCTAAGGCTTCTTAAGGGCTTAGAAAGCCTAGTACCTCCCTTTCCTATATTTTGGGGGTACAATTGACTTTTGGTCAACTCTAGTTGACTCTTGGTCAACCACCTCGATTTGCATGCTGATTGCAATTTTTAATTTAAGGATCAATGTAAGATATTACTTAGAGCTATTCTACTCAGTTCATCCCTTCTGGTTTCTATTTCTCCTCTACACCATTTTGCATTTACTTGCCATACCTTGAGGTAGTATAACCATTCCTTTAGTGTATTTAAAAACAATTGCTGGTGTGTTTTTGCGCAACTTTTGGGCATGACATTTTGGTATCAGAGCCATGTTTAGCAACATTGGGAACCTAACCCACTATGTTGTAACTAAACCTTGTCTTGAATGTGTAGGATGCCACCTGTCACTCATCAGGCTCGTCAGCAAGGATGTGGTCAGAGACGTGTCCCCACAACACGCGTAGAGGAATGACCTAAGGTAGAGGATCGTAGGAGGGATCAGAGTCCACCTCTTGAACCCCCTCATGATCCTAATGCAATGCTATTATTGGCCTTTTAGAACCTGGATGGGCTCATTCTAGACCACATGCCACCTGTTATTCAGGAGAGAGAGAGATAAGTAGGAGCCCACCTCCTAGAATGGGAGAGAATCAGGCTAATTAGGAGGAAGGATCCATTGCAGTACCAAGGGGTATTCCTAGGGGAGTTGCACAGAGACTCAATAGAGCACCCCCTGATATCGGGAACCAGATCACAAAATTAATGAGGCTTAAACCGCCTCCCTTCACAGGAGAAGCAGATGGGGCAGGAGCAGAGGCTTGTCTTTTAAGCCTGGAAAGGTGCTTCGGGTTAGGGAATTATGCCAGCAACCTTAAAGCATGGTTTGCAATTATTTTGTTTAGAGACGTGGCATCCACTTGGTAGAGGCATGAGGAGACTAAGGGACTCATAGACATCAATACCCTTACATGGGGAGCTTTCCTCGAGCTCTTCAAAGGGTGATATGTCTCAAAACAATTTAGACAACATCACATCGATGAGTTCCATGACCTCTGACAATGGGGTCTCATAGTAGCCTAGTATGAGGGCAAGTTTCTTGACCTCCTACCCTATGTTGAATACATGGGAGATGAGAAGCTCTAGGTGAACATGTTTATCAAGGGGTTAAACCCTATGATTTTAAATAGGGTACACAAGGTATCTTCAAGAGATTTGAGGTTTACAGTGGATAGGGCCTTAGTGATCGAAGAGATAGTCAGGGGCCCACAAGATTATAGGGATAGGTCATAGAACCATCATTCTTCATCTCAGGCCTTTGGATATCACAAACCCCCATGGAAGGGGAATTAGAGGAACTCTATAGGGAAATTTAGGGCCCCACAACAATAGAAACCACAATAATCTCAGAAAAACCAATGATAGAGGCCACCACAGGCTCAACAGGGCTCTAAGCCCAAGCAGTGGCAGTCACAAGGTCCTAAGAAGGACCAGAGACCTCAGGCACCATACACCCCTCCAACATAGACTAAACAATCCTCTAGGGGTGGCTATGGCGGTTCATCTAGGACCACAGGGTCTCAGTATTCTAGGCCTCCTGGTATTCAGGTTCAATCATGTGGGCCATGTTACACTTGTGGTGCCATGGGGCACTTAGCTAGAGAGTGCCTAGAGGGTGGTAGTCAACATGCAACAGTTTCAGAAGTGACAATTGGGGATAGGGGCAAGTCCCACATAGTTTTTGCAATGGTGGAAAACTGCCAGACTATCGTTATTGAGGCCTCAGGTAAGATCAAAGGTAGTGATGTTACTATTCTATTTTATACTGGAGCCACTGACTCCTTTGTTTCTCCATCAGTTGTGGAGCGTTATGGGCTAGTGGAAACTAGACAAGAGGTTAGATGGGAAGTAGAGTTAGCTTCAGGAGCTAGATTTTTTGTGACCTCGATGGTTAAGGATTGTCCAATCCAGATTGGTGGCATGACCACCATAGCTGATCTCAGATTCACTCCCCTTGGATCTTACGACCTAGTTCTTGGCATGGATTGGCTAAGTGCCCACAGAGCCAAGCTAGATTGTTGTAAGAAGAGGATCGAATGTTTGGATGATGATGGTA
Source organism: Thuja plicata (assembly GCA_018584345.1). Classification (NCBI taxonomy): domain Eukaryota; kingdom Viridiplantae; phylum Streptophyta; class Pinopsida; order Cupressales; family Cupressaceae; genus Thuja; species Thuja plicata. Next base: position 2,431,387 of record MU224484.1, read on the forward strand.
CAAATATAGTTATTATAGGGGTTCATAGGCCTGTATCCCTTTGTGTGATTTCTACCATGTAGCTTAAGTGATGCATGCAGAAGGGATGCCCATTATATGCCATCACCATCAGTGATAGGGAAGAAGAGGAAGAGAAGGAAACTTCTCTTGATGACTTCCCCATTCTTTAGGAGTTTGTAGATGTGTTTCCATTGGAGCTTCCTGGTATGCCTCCTCAAACAGAGGTTGATTTTCACATAGATCTCATACCAGGAGCTGAGCTAGTTTCTAGAGAACCTTATAGGATGACCACTAATGAGCTTAATGAGCTCAAGATGCAGCTTGAGGAACTATTGGAGAAAGGACACATTTGTCCTAGTGTTTCTCCTTGGGTGCACTAGTTATCTTCGTAAAGAAGAAGGATGGATCTCTTAGGTTGTGTATGGATTATTGATAATTGAACAAAGTTACCATCAAGAAACGGTATCAACTTCCTAGGATCGAAGACTTGTTTGATCAGTTGCAGGGTGCCCGAGTCTTCTCTAAGATAGACCTCAAATCAGGTTACCATCAGTTGAGGATTGTGGATAGTGATATTAACAAGACCACATTCCACACTAGATATGGCCACTATGAGTTCACTGTAGTTCTATTTAGTCTTACGCATGCTCCAGTTGTGTTCATGTGTCTTATGAACAGAGTATTCCATACCTTCCTTGTCAATTTTGTAGTTTTATTTCTTGATGACATATTGATATATTCCAAATATGAGAAAGAGCATGAGGGAAAATTGAGGCAAGAGTTGCAGTGTCTTAGAGACAACCAGTTAAATGGCACCTTGTCTAAGTGTGCATTCTTTAGATCTGAGGTTAACTACCTTGGACATGTTATTTCAGGTGATGGGATCTCAGTAGACCCATCAAAGATTAATGCCATTATGGATTGGCCAACGCCTACCACTGCGACCGAGGTTAGGATTTTCATGGGTTTAGTCGATTAATACAGATGATTTTTTGAGGGTTTCTCTTGGGTAGCACACCCCATTACTTCTCTTCAGCAAAAGGGAAATAATTTTGAGTCGACTAAGAAGTGTGACAAGGCCTTTCAGGAGCTCAAGAGAGCACTTACTAGTGCAACGATCCTTGCTATACCAAAACCTTCAGCAGACTTTGTAGTTTGCACAGATGCTTCTTTGGATGGTTTAGGAGTTCTTATGCAAGGTGGACAAGCTATAGCCTTCAATTATAGGAAACTAAAGACTCACAAGCTCAACTACCCTACCCATGACCTTGAGCTTGCAGAAGTGGTGCATGCTTTAGTTGGATGGTGACATTTTCTCTTAGGGCATCAATTCAAACTTCATTCAGACCATCAAAGTCTTCAGTACATCTTCACTCAACCGAACCTTAATTCTAGGTAGAGGAGATGGATAGAGTTCTTATGTGAATATAATTTTGATGTCCATTACATCAAGGGGAAAGAGAAAATGGTCATAGATGCCTTGAGTAGAAGACAACACAAGCTTTCTTCTATGTCCACTGGCACGGATTTGAGAGATTGCATTCTTCATCACTTACATGAGGATGAGATGTATGCATAGGTTTGTGATTTGATTCAATCTCAGAGACCCCTTAAGGGGAAGTTTTCAAAGTATATATTGGAGTCTGATGGACTTTTGCGTCATATAGGGCATATCTGTATACCTTCTTCTAGAGGATTTCTTGAGTTTGTGATGCTTGAGGCTCATAGGGCCCCTTATGCAGCACATCTTGAAGTTAAGAAGATGCATACCGACTTGAGGTAGTTATATCATTGGCCTAACATGAGATTGCAGATTGTAGAGATCGTAGCTAGATGCCTTGAGTGCCAGAGGGTGAAGGTGAAACACCGTCATCCAGGTGGAATCCTTCAATCTCATGAGATACCAGTGTGGAAACGGGACACCATATCTATGGATTTCATAGTAGGTCATCCTATGTCTTCTCTTTGTCATGATGCCATCATGGTGACAGTCGACAAGTTAACTAAGGTGGCTCACTTTTCACCTGTGCGAACTAACTTTACCGCACTAGTAGTGGTGCAAGTGTTCTTGCAAGATATAGTCAAACTTCATGGTGTACCTTGTAAGATCATCCCGGATAGAGATTCTCTCTTCACTTCATCCATTTGGAGAGAAATTTAGGCATCTATGGGTACTAGACTCAACTTCAGTACCGCTTATCACCCTGAGATAGATGGGTAGACCGAAAGGGTTAATCAGGTGTTGGAGGACATGCTTCGCATGTACGTTATGGACCATCAGACTCGGTGGGAGGAATACCTACATTTAGTAGAATTTTCCTATAACAATGGGAACCAGACATCCTTGGGTATGCCTCCCTACTAGGCTCTTTATGGAAGGCTATGCAAGACCCCACTCACTTGGAATAGGATTGAGGATAGAGTTTCCATTGGTCCTGAGCGAGTCAGAGATATGGAGCAGCAGGTGACTTTGATTAGACAACAACTTGAGGAAGCTCAAGATAGGCAGAAGAAGTATGCATATGCGAAGAGGATTGATCGATCCTATCTAGTTGAAGACAAAGTCTTCTTGAGAGTACGACCACATAAGAGTCCAATCCATTTTGGAAAGGGCTCTAAGCTAGCACCTCATTTTGTTGGACCTTTTGAGATCCTTGAGAGGATAGGACCAGTTGCTTACCATTTAGTGTTGCCACCTAGCCTATCACACATCCATGATATGTTTCATGTTTTAGTTCTGAGGAAGTATATTTATGATGAGTCTCATGTGATAGTTTGGGATGCTTTGCAGGTGGAGTTGGACGGGCAGCTAGCTTTGGAGCCAATTTGTATATTGCCTCGACAGACATTGGGTCTTCAAGGCTGAGAGCTGGACTGGGTTAGGGTCCAGTGGGATTGCTATGATGAGGTTACAACCTCTTGGGAGGACATAGCATAGATGAGATCACAGTACCCTCACCTCTTCAATGAACTCCAAGAGGAAGTTCATGCCTAGAGGGGGTGGATGTGAGACCTACATTAGACTGTCTTAGTTTTACTACTTATTATTCTTTTTTTCAGTAGTTTATGCTTTCACATACTTTGACTATTGGAGAATTTTATGTATTTAAGGATCTATTGAATCCTAAGTTATGTATTCATTACTTGATTATGTAATTAGGGTACACTTGAGATGCGTTTTGTTTTAATTGGGTTTTAGTTATGATAATGTCTTAATTGGGTTTAAATGTATGAATGTAATATGATAAAATTGGTTTAGGAAACCGATGCTAATTTATTTCAGTTCTAATGTAGATGTGGTTTATATGCATGTATATTATTGATGTCATGTTATATTTTCATATCATGTTGTTTTGAACCTACTGATGTGTGTAATGAGTGTGCAGGGAAAGTTGACCATAGATCTAAACCGGGGACCCAATATTGGAACCTATGTAAATTTATGTGCATTCCAAGGTCCTATCTATATAAAGAAACATGGACCTCATTGTTTATGTGGTTATTTCATAAATGTGGTTTGCATGTGTATAATTAGAGTGGTAAATGTTCATGTGATTGAGTCATGTCATTTGTTTTAATTTAATGTGTCAAATTTGGCAATTGTTGTAATTTAATGTTGACATGGATAGTAAGGGAACTAGGGTTAAGTATAGGGCTAACTAAATTAACCTATGTGTAGTACCCAAGCTTACCCCAAGGTTAGAAGTTTCTAGATAGTCAACTTGACTTAGAAATCCGTAGGTTAACTTCAGGGGTAGTTTAGGAGGGTCTTTTGGGCTCCCAAAAGGTAACCGGGGTCAGTTTTAGTTACCCAACTTGGTACCCTAGGGGTTAGGGGTCATTTTCAGTCATTAATGAGCCTCTAAAATCATTTATTGCCCCTCTAAAGTGTCACTTTTAGACTTGAGCGAATTTTGAAGAGGATTGTAACCTTGGTTAACCTATCTCTTCTTCCAAGTTTGATTTGACTCCACCCATGGAGAGTTAAGGCAAGTGGATAGTTAAGGGTTGGTTAGGGTCACCTCACCCTAGGGTTAAGCCTTGCTCTTGTTGGAGGTTTTCCTATTTATAGAAGGATTTAGGATGAGTTGGGTGTTCACCCACTCTCTACCCTTAGAGACAGAATTTTGTTTGATGGAGCTTTTGGAGAAGGAGCTTAGGAAGAATAGTCAACACCATTTCTCTTCTCACCTTAGCTTTGGATTAAGGTTGGATATCTTAGAAGTAATTTATTTTTGTTCACGTGTGTTCTTGAGCTTGAAACTCCAATAATGGAGTCCTTTGTATTTTTGAAGTTATTTTCAATTTTGAAATTAAATGTTTTGTTCTATGTTGTCTTTATTTTATGTTGGATTTCGTATGGGTACCTTCAAGACACACTCACCCTTGGGAGGGAAGAGTAACCTTGAAGGGGTAGTTGGAATGATTCTATTTTTATTGTAGAGTCTCCCATGTGTGGAGGGAAATACATGGGGTTTCATGATACCCATGATGCCGAGTAGGGCCTAAGGGCATCTAGGGGGCATAAAGAGGTTATTTCATGACTTTATCTTGTAAAGATGGTCATATCAGGTCCATGTGTGGCTTGAGTTTTATTTTCTGATGCTGGGCTTTCTCCTACTATGAGGTCTACCACTACCCCTATTTTAGGAAGGCCTTTTGGAGACTTTCCTCTTGTTCAACCTTGTGATTGGGAAGCTTTCTTGTGTTTGTTTTCCCTGTTGGTGTTTTCTGCAAGTTGAGTAATGCCTGTTTGTATCCCATTCCAAGTTGGATCCCCAAGCTCAGGGGTGGCCTTGTAAAGGCCTAGGTTAGGAGGTGAGCCTTCATGGTCAACCTCATCATCTATAGGTTCCTGATGAAGCTTGAAGTTGCATTGTACCCTTATGTGAAAGATGGGCATGGCTAGAAAAATATCATTTGTAACCTTTGAAATTTTAAGGCTTTCATTTTCTCATTATTGTATAAAGGAATTTTGGGGGTTTATACAACCCATATTGCTTGAAAATTTTTCATCAAATGAATAGATGAGATTCAATGTAAATCATGTGATCATTTCCAAAAATTTAAATTGAGAAGGTAGTTATAAGTATTTGTGTTATGTATGTCTGCTAAATTTGATAGTTAACATCCTTGTGAAAGGTTTTCAAGCTTACATCAATATTCCCTTCTTCTTTTTTGATAAAAAAAAAAAACTAGATTTATTTATAGGAAAAAGGATATTTTTGTGGAAAAATATAATCTCAAATGGTTAACTTTACACCTATATTTCCATAAACAAATTTATCCTATATTAGTGCATAATAATTGAAATCTAAGTTTCCTTATGCTTCTAGTTAGGATCGTAAATGAATTCTTTTACTTTGCTAATATTTAATAGCATAATCATTTTTTTTTAAAAGAGTGCAAGAAAATACATTGTATTATTGTTCTTTAGGAGCATTATTATTATTTCATACTTAGAATATTCTGGAA
>MU224484.1:2442972-2474870 GCA_018584345.1 Thuja plicata
AAAAATTAGGACACAAACAAAAGACCTGTAATGGCAAGTATCAAGATTTGAAAATGTAACAAGGAATGCAGCTTAGATGAAGGGCTAACACAACATCAAAGCAGATAAACTCACAACATTACACTTAGAAAACAAATGGGAAGGAACAACTATCTCTATATATCAATACTGTCAAAAAATCTACTATAAAATGCCCTTACAATATATTCACAAGTCTGCAATATGTCATAACCTGTGAAGAAAAGAAGGTCCTGAATAATGAGGTAAAAGCACAAGATATAGCCATCAGATCTCCATGGGTCAAATGCATGAAAAAACTCCTCAAAAAGAGGTCTCAAACTGCTAAAAACTGAAGTCTAACTGCTGAAAGAGACCCTCCAAGCCAAGTGTCACTGAAACTCAACTTAAACTGATCCTCTAACTGCCCCAAAACTCCCAAAATCATGCAACAATGTGAGGAGGTCGGATAGAAGGATAAATCCTACAAAAAGAGAGTCATAATTGCATGAAACTGTAACTGAACTGCCCCAAAAGGCTCCCCAACTGATGCCAACTGAAAAAACAACTCCCAAGTAACTCCAACAAGGCCCCAAAATGCTGTAAATAGGTCCTCAACTGTCCCAAGAATTGATAGCGAACATAAATAACTCCCTCTTGACAAGTGTGAAGCAAGTAGTCAACTGACAAAGTGCAACTCAACCTAAGGCTTGACTCTAGACAAACTTCCTATTGCACTTTAGAATAATTAATAACATTGCCTTATAATTGTGACAACTATTATTATTATCAACAATGAAGATGTGCAAGACTTTCTTAAAACCTTTATTAATTAATCAATTATTAATCGATTATGTTTAGTATATTTGATATTTTAAAATGAATAGTATAAAATATCCCTTCTTTAAAATATTGAATATACTAAATACAATTGATAATATTTTGTTAATTAATAAAGGTTCTAAGAATAATATATTTGTTTATTAAATAATAATTATAATAAAAGGTATTTAATTCAAAAATAGATAACTTGATGTATTTTAAATTAGATATTTTCTATTATAATTATTATTTAATGGATAAATATATTATTAGAAACTATATACAATTTATTAAATTCATTATATTAAACATATTTTATAAATAATAATTTTTACTTTAATATTTAATATATTAAGTAACACTAATAACAGTCTTACTTAATATTTTAAATATTTAAAATGAAATTGCTATTTATAATATATAATTAATATAATGAATAAACTAAAATCAATAACTCTAACTCCTTTATATAATATTCATTATACTATATGTATAATATATATTTAATAGATAATATACATCATCTATTAAATATAAATTATACATAAAGTATAATATACATTATATAAAGGAGAAAACTTGCAGCAAGACATACCATGATATGTGAGTACAAAGTCAGACAAAATAAAAAGAATAACATCTTTACCCTTTACGAAAATCAACTTGTTTTAAAACAAGCTTGAAATCCATTGAATAAAGTAAGAGGCTAAATCTAAAATTGACTCATTCATACTTGCATTTGGGAGTTCTCTGTCCGCCGCCATGAGGGATTTGGGTTTGAAGTTTTAGTTTGTTGCTTTGCTGGTGCTCTATGCTCAAACGCCGCCATGACTCTCGGCACTATGCTACTCTCTATAGCTATTTTATAAATCTCTACCTCTGTCGTTCTCATGAAGCTTTGAAGATTTTTTGCTGCTATAGGGTTTGTATTTTGTGCTTCAAAAATGAGAAGCCTGAAGCTCCTATGCCACCATGGCTGCACTTTCTCTTGGCATGGGGATGTTGTTGTCTGTTCTTCTTGGAGTGAGGATGCTGTTGTCTGCTACCTTTCTCTCTGCTGGCCACCATTCTTTGACATGAGGGTTTTTTAGATGCTTTTTCTGATATGAATGTCACCATTCATTTGCTAGATATCTGTACATTTTCCTTTCTTTGACTATGGCGGCTTGGAATTTTTATGAGTTCTCCTTCTTCAAAAATGGTAAGCTATCTGTTGATCTATCCATCTTTTACGTGTTCTCCTCATTGACATTTATGCTCTCAAAAATATGAAAAGATTGTGGCTACTGGAAAAAGAAAGAAATTCATTGTTGTTTAACTTCACTGTTGTTTAAAACAGCCTCCATGGTGTGATGTTTGTACAACTTTCATAAATTTGTGGTTTACTTGTATACCCATGAAGATGGGGTTTCACTGAGAACTTAAAGCTCTTCTGGGTTCTTTGACTACCTGTGAAAATCTTCATTATCACTATGCATAGCTACCTCTGTGGAAATTAGATTACAATCTGTTGGTGTTACATTTGTTGGAGGTCGTGGCCCTTTTTTTTTTTTATAAAATTTTCTGCTAGATTTGTTTTATCTTTATGCAAGCTCTGAAATCATGGCTGAAAACTCTATAGTATGTGGATGTTGCTACTCCAGTTATTCCTCTGTAGCTGAAAACATTCTTTTCCTTCCATCTATGTTTAATTGTTCAATTTGATAAATCTGGTTGCATCTTAGAAAAATGTGCTCTTCAATTAAACCCTTTCTTTTAAATGAATACCGCTGTTTTTCTGAAAAGTAGACTTATATTTCCTTGTTTTCCGTTTGTACTACTTGCATCATTATGCCCATGGCTCTCTGCTTTATGTATTTATTTATCTTGTCAACATTTGCTATCTTTGCTAAAGAACTGTGAAAGCTTACTTTTAAAAGACATGGCAGCTTTGTGACCTTGTGGTTTCATTGGGAATTATGACTTTCTAACTGGTATGTCTGACATGTACTTCCATGGCTTTGAATGATGAGTGTCTCTACAAAAAAAATGCTGAATTCCTCATTGAAACATGTAAAACATTCTGCTGGAAAATGCTCTGATGGATGGGAAAAAACTTAGCTGTAATGCATTTGATATCTCAGTTGTACACCTTTCTTTTCAATGGTTCTAGTTGTAAAAAGAAAAAATATCTATATGAGAACCGGTTTCTACTTCTGGCATCTTCCCTTTTGAACAATGTTGGAGCCACCCATACTATCAATTACTTGGAAAAGATTTTATCCACAGGTTTTTGGATGCTTTTACAGTTTCTTTAATAAATCATTATTTGCAATATGCTAGAATAGGCATTAACTGATTATTTCAAATCTATTAAAACCTTTTCTTTGTCACTATTTCTGACTGCTCACTATTTTGTGATTGGAGTTATACTCTAAAATCTCTTCATTGATGCTTGATTTGTGTACTGTCTTCCGCTATCAATTTCTCTTGATGTATTTAATTGCCAATTAATCTTATCTTAGATCTCAGGATTTATCATGATACTCATCATTTATAGCGACCCCAAACTATCCACTGTAGCTTTGACTACTGCAGCATAACTAATAATTGTTTCATTTTATCTATCTGAATCTACACAATGTACAAACATGTGTATAAGAATAGTGTTAAATATTTTCTTTTCAAACCCTTTTACTGGCATCTGGCAGAGCATGAAATGATGAGAAACCTCTATCTCTCTGCAAAAAATCTATTTTCTTGTTCGTTGTTACATCCTTTATTCAGGAAGACTCTGTATCCTTTGACAAGCATGTATCTCTCATAACAGCATTATTATTACTTTGTTGTATTTTCTTTTCTTTCCTGCATATCACTTTAGAACCTGAAGATATTTCTTATTCGCACATATAAAATCCAATTCATATGTTTGATGTTCTGGAAAAAGGTCTCTTATTTATAGAAAAAAATCCTTTTGGTTCAGATTCTCTGCTCAATATGCAGATATATACCTTAAATATAGATGTCAGACTTATAGTTCTTATCTCAATCTTAAGAAATTGAATCTGTTTATGGTGTTTGAGCACGAGCTCGTGACACCCATAAACATATTCCATTGAACCCACACTTGACCTTAATTTATCCAGCATATAAATAGCATTTGACCAGTGCATTGTATCTTTCTTTTAAACCATTTGATCTAACACTTATGTGAATAACTAGATAGCATGCTGATATGTCATACATTGCCTTGATTCATAATGCTACAAGCTTGCTGATTATTTCATAAAAAATTCTATGGCAATTTGATAAGTACCTTCTATTTGAAATTTGTAATCATCCTGAAGACTTTAGATTGAAATGAACATGATGATCCTTTGGTAACACTGTAACTCTTATTTATTGGCTAGAAGGTTTCATGATGAAAGTCATGTCCCTTCAACAACTTGCTTTTGTATACCTCCACGATTTGGCCAGAAGGTCCCATGCCTGAAACTTATGCATGCCCCGTCAACAGCCTCCTCCAATCCACCAGTCTTCATGTCTTCGCCTCTTCATAGCTTCAGCTGGAAAGTTTCATGCGCATAATATGTGCATGTCCTTTCAACAACTTACTCAATCTTCAAACCTATCTGCACATAAAGCAAACAATGTTAGGAAATAAAGTGTTTTTCTATGATACAATCATTCCTTCCAGTAGTTCTATTAATGCATGTTGATTTACATTTCTGTAAATGCAATCAAGTAGACAACTAGATAGCTTAATCCTTCTCCATTGCTCAGTTTGTATGAACTGACCCATTTTATCACTCTTCCTTTGTAGGATGACTTGGAGTACTTCGGGATGCAGGACCAAAGATGTAGCAGTGTTCAACTCTCCATGAAACACCAAGCAATGGGGGGGCCTAACCTGTCTTCTTTTTTCCTTTTTTATATTTACAGAAATGTAAATTGCTCTTTAGTTCCTACATTTGATTTTTGCATTCAATTTAAGAAACTGAAATGCATACCTGCATTTACCTACTGCCACGGGATGTGTGGCATCATATGAATTTCTCATTTGTACATCTTTGAAAAGTACCTTTTCATTTATTTTTTTAAGAGCAACCACTGCTTGTGTGGTTAATTTAAAGCTATACTTTTATGTTTGAAATGCAAGCATATCTTTCATTATCTGTTACACTCAAAAATCTGTATAGTGCTTTGTTAAAAAATCTGAAATAAGTGTACCTTAATGTGATGTTCTGATTTTTCAATTGTAATGTTGAACATGTACTTTCTTTCTCTGAATCCTTTACCATTCTGCAATTTTGAAACAACAACTCTAAAATTCAAACTTAAATAGAAAACACTTGTCAGTTTATTGATTTAGAGTGAACTAAAATGATAACAGTTCCCCTAGAGGAGAATGTCTAGTGGATGGTGCCGATGAAGAACAACAACAACAAGATGAGGGGGATAACTCTAGAAATGTGGATAGCAAGACCACAAATGCTGGAGAAGGGGAAAATCTTGATGATGCAAATGTGAAGGCCACCAAGGTGGAAGATATGGGAAACCCTAGGGAGCAAGAAAATGAGTTTGATGCGACTATGGATATTGGGGAAACACCACAGGACCCTGAAGAAGACCCCAATGCCCAAGCCTTAGCAGAAAGACCACCCTAGCCACTACATTAGCTGGTAGAGTCTCGAAAAAGAAAGGCCCCGGTAGCAGCAAGTGCTCCCCTTTCCTTGGCTGAAATGATGGCCCAGAACCAAGAGTCTAAGAAGCCTAAGAAGGCCTCAAGCATCCATACCCTTCAGATCAGTCTAGGAGGAAGTACAGTCTTAGTAGTTACAACACCTCCGGCAGATATAGAAGCAATAGCCATAAGGGATGAAGATTATAGAGTTACAAAAGTTCCTATGTGGAGGAGAGATAAATAGGGCAAATTGGACCTATTGAAAGAAGCTACCTAGGCAGTTGAAGCCCAGTACAACAAACAGACACAGAAGCTAAAGGAGGAAAGAGAAAATAATGAAAAATATCCTCAGGCTTCTCACAGAACTGACACATCCACTGGCTAAGATCCATCCTGGAGCCTCCACCTCTAGAACACCACTCCCATAGAGTATTGTGGATGCTCTAAGGGTGATGAAAAAGAAGGCACAGGCTGTGGATGTGTGGTTCACTAAGAAAATCAAAACCGTAAGTCATTTCTTGGTAGTGACACTCCCCAACCTTTATTAGGCCAACAACCTTGTTGGCCAGGTGAATGATGCCGTCTCCCTATGGGAGAAAGATATAGAAAAATATGAGGAGTGGAGGTTTGAACTAGAAGAGATAGTAAACTTCAGGGAGGAAGTCATTACAGAGACAAGAATTTTGGGAGAAGAACCCTTTGGGTTCCTTCAGGCCTAGCACTCCTGATGGAGTCTTGGTACTAGTCTGCTAGAGATTTTGATGGAGGAAAGATGTCACGCTTAACCAAGATGATGCTCCGGGCTCATGATGTAGTGAAAGTGGCTGCAGAAATCAAGGAAGGGGCCAGAGATGTTGACGAACAATTTAGGGTTGTCAATGACTGGTGGGACTGTATCAAGGATGTAGATGAAGATGGAATTGGCCATATTTTGGAGGCCTTCAAATAGAACAAGGAAGAATAAAGTTCTCTAGTCTCCAGAGATTTTTTCCAGCAAGGTACAATTTGTAAATTCATTATTCTTTGAGCTTAAGCTCCTAGATTCTAGAATTCTAGGTCCATAGTTTTATATTCATTCAGAGTGATCCGCATCCACATTCCCTAGAGCTCACAGAGCACTATCAAGTAGTTAATAAGGTGTCAGCAGGTGGGTGATCCTAATAAGGCTTGTCAGACAGAAGAGATGGCTCTGATAGATGATTCTCCTGAGGTTGCGCTCCTACATTAATTCCCTACAGCACATCAAAGACGGTGAGCCATAATTCACATTTATGAGGCATGTACTCTTGGATACTGGGACAAGTAGATTTCTTCTATAAATACCCCGACACTCTTCTCTATGCTGATTCTTCCATATCTCTCCTCTTATCTTTCTCTTTTGTCTTGTCAGACCTCTACACTTTTCAAGGTGATTGTAATTGGTGCAGGTAGTACCAGCCATAGGATAATGTATTCTATTTGTTGAGTGTACAGTTAGATTAGGTTAGTTTTAGGTCAAACTATGTGTATAAATAAGAATTATGATGCCATAACAAGGTATGACAAAATTAATGATTTTGCAGTCCAGCAAGTAATAGAATCATAGCATTTCATTTTTAGTTGTCTTCAGGAGATCAATGCTCAATTGTTCTCAGTAGTGTAGAACGCTCCCTTGGAGCCATGAATGTATACACCAGTGATGCTAGAATCATTTGAGTTAATGAAGAATGAAGAACATCTTATAGCTATTTGTTATGTGTTATTTTGATCTTTGGAATTAGCAAACATCCTTTTGTGCAGTATGTTTTCTTATGTCCTCTGCTCCTATGTTCTAGTTTAGATTAATGATGAGTTATCTCCCCTTACTACTGAATGTATGTGAATCACTAGTTCTTTATGTATTTTTTATTTAGTGTAGTTTCATATATTGGAACATTGTTTGATGTTTGAATATTTATTGCATAACTATAGGTAGAAGCATGTATCTAACCTTGATCAATCTTTTGAAATTAATTTGATAATCCAAAATACTTGCATGAGACCCCATCCCTTTTGACTTCCCTAAGAAGATGAGTAAAAATAAGCTATCCCCTCACACAAAAACCACCTACCCAGCTTAGCTCCCCTGTACTATCAAGACCTGACTACCAGGTGCTTGGAGGCTAGGAGAATTTATTCTTGGGTAAACATCTTCAGGTGGAATTGGCTTGTACCCTGGTACCCAGTGACAACTTGATCCTCTGTTGGCAGAGCTGGTCACAAAGTCTCGTCAATAGAAATTGGTGCTAGAAGGAGGGTATGATCTCATCTCCCTTGGAAGATTTTGATTTTACACCACCCGAGGGTTCCCCAAGCAGTAGTTTTAGGAACTAGACTTTCCATGGAATAGGGTCATCTTCACCCCTAATTTTTGATAGAATCCTTTGATCAGCCCTAAATCTGGGAGAGTTTGTAGAACTTGAACCTCCTATCCAAAAGAGTAGGACCCAACAAACCAAACAACTAGGCCATTTTATCTGGGGGTTCTCCACACACCATGATACACAAATCCCACAGATAATATCAGGGACCAACATTCAACCTAGCCAAAACTAGACGGTGCTGATGGCTACATACTTTGGTAATACCAGGTCCCCAATGGGGCAGTTCCTCGATGCTACCAATAATATTCCTTTGCATCCAGAGAAGATCTGCCCCAAATATGAGTATTTAGGCCCCCAAATTGCACAAGAACACCTCCAGGCCTATAAGAATGCCATGAATCGACACTAGATACAAAATAAGGATGTTGTAACCTAGATGTTTCCTCTGTCCTTAGGAAAAAATGAGTTAAATTGGTACCTAAACTTTCCCACTAACTCCATCAATAGTTGGCAGTATATGGAAGATGCCTTCCTAGTGGCCTTCCGCATTCACGTGGACCCAGCGTGGTCCCATAACCAATTTATCTCCATCAAGAAGGAACTGAATGAACCCCTTGCCACATTCAACCATCGATTCCAATGTGCCTTGAAGTGGTGCATGGGCCCCTTCATCCCATCCACTGATGTAACCATCTAGACATATCTGAATGCCATGGACCCCATTGTTGCCACTCTCCTTTGGAGAACCACTGTCGCCAATGATTGGGATAATCTGGAAAAAGTTTACAACTTAGCCTTGGATTTGTCCCACAGTTTAAGAAAAGCTCCTAATGGGATTGGAAAAAACCTACCTTTCAACATGATACCCCATGGAACTCCTTACACCGGGGGGTACAACCCCAATCTGACAATTGGTACCCCCATGGCCATCGTTGATAGAACAGTAGGCTCGGTACCTTTATCCATCTCAAGCCCAAAAAATACCAGGTTTGGAATACATTCCCTGGAACTAGCCACATCAAATGCAACAACCTCTAACATAACCCTTTAGAGTACCTTTCTTCCAGTCATCCGCGGCTAGAGGATTGCTGTCCTTGACTCTGGGAGTTGCTGCTGCTTTTCTTGGGAACCCACCAAAATAACTGTCACACTGTGTCACAACTACCTAGCTATCCATTGAGGTTAATCCCTCTGACGATTGGTTTCCTCATTATCAAAGGACATGGGAGAGCTAAAGGTGGGGCCTTCTGCACCCCAAAACCCCAATTCGCAGAGAGGGAATATTTTCTCTGGACAACAAAACACCAATTTTAGAGGTCAGAACTACAACAATAGGCCTCAGTACAACCAACAAAAATGGAACAACAATGCAAATATTGTAGGTCCTCCTCTGAACCAAAATACCACTCAGGGTGGTGCTGGACCCAGTCATTCTACATAGCTTGCATAATTCCACCCCCTAACCACATGGTGTAGATTGTATGACACTAGCTCCCAGTCCAAGGTGAACTATGCCACACTGGAATAGATCATCATGATCTCCCAGTTGGATAGACAATAACTTGTCAATCCTCCTCCCCCAGAATCATCCACATCAGAGCCCCTTCACACTTCCTTCACATGTGAGACCATCTTCTTTGGGACAGACGAAGAGGATGAAGAAGAACCCAAATTACTGGGGTTCTTTGATGAATCCATCCTGGCCTTTGAGGCCAATGCATTCACCAGCCCGTGGACTCCCTACAACACTTGGATTTAGGCTAGAAAAGGGCCAAATTACATGTTAACACCTCCCAATAATACCACCCCCAGAGACAACACAAATGATCAATCTTTCGTGCCAAAAGGACCCGACCCTAACCAAGCCAGGGACCTGGCTGGGGGAAGACAACTTTACCTTAGGGGATGGTTTAATATCACTAAGGCGTTAGAGAGCACCACCACCCCCATGACCTTAATGGAGGGTTTGCTAAATTGTCCCAAGTAGAAGAAATCCCTTATGAAGCTCTTGGGAAACCTGGAAGCTGTCAGTCGTCCACCAAAGACTATCACTTTTGATGATGCCAACTCGATCATCATCTGGGAAATATAGAGGATCCTCCCTTCCTACTAGGCTTGAACATTCAAGGGAAAAATCTATACAACTGCCTGGTAGATTCCCATGCTTTGGGAAATGTCATGCCCTTATCCATATGCCAGAAGCTTGGACTCACTCCCACTCCATCCAAGGGCGCAATAGTCCACATGGACAAAACTACTGTGAAAATGGTTGGTGAGCTAAAAATGTCCAGATTCAGCTCATCCAAGACTCCCAAATATTGAGCACAATAGACATCCAAGTGGTGGACATCCCTAAAACCTACAAAATGTTATTAAGTTGGAATTGGTCAAAGGTTCTTAATGGGTATTTCTCTACAGACTTCTCCCACTTGTGGCTCCCCTAGAAAGGGAAATCAAACTAAATCCAGGTGGAGAGTGAACCCAAAATAAAACAAGCCCTCACCAAAGTCAGGAGGGTAAATGAAGTCCTTTTCTCTGAATCCTCCCTCAGGGTATACTGAACATGAGAAATCCTAACCTTTGATTTCATCCCCGGGGAGGATCTTATAGTCTCTCAGATAATTCAGGACCTGGACGAGAAACTAAAGTACGAAGTAGACTCACAAGGTAGCACAAAAAATTTGGCCACTCTCTTGTCTGTACTTGGTGCCAGGTACATTTCCAAAAGAACTCTGAACTAGAGTGTGAGCCTTGCATTTCCACTACTACCAGCCACATCATTGACCTTCAAGTGAAAGAACATAAATCTAGATTCCCTAGACCAAGCAATCCACCTAGCAGTACACCAAAGGTGTCACTCATCTGGGAACCTGAACCAGAAGATCCTTTGGAGGAAATTCTCACCCATGCACCATCAGAACTAGAGGACTCACCTCCTAGACCTCCCAAAACCTATCCAAATGCCACTTCATCCTTCCAACCCCAAAAAATGAACAATGAGATGTGGGTCCTAAAGTTTGAAGGGTCCTGGTCCAAACAAGGCTGTGGGGCCGTAGTGGAACTTATCATCCCGCAGGGGAAATCCTTCCTTGCGTCCTATAGGTTGTAGTTTAAATATAGAAATAATGTTATGGAGTATGAGGCCTTGGTCCCCAGACTCCTATTCACATTGAAAAAAGGGATCACTCACCTCTGGAAAATGGGTGATTTAGAGCTGATAGTAAAACAGGTCCGGAGCCAATACACATGTCATGACAAAAGGCTGGCCGCATACCACAACTAGGCATGGAGCCTAATTGAAGACTTTGATGCTTTTGGAATTGAACTTATTCCTCACAAACGTAACTATGTTACAGATGCCCTTGCTGTGTCTGCCAACACCCTCGAGCTGATGGCCGATTCCTAGCTCTAAAAAATTTATGTTGAAATTGTCCCCACCCAATTCATCCTAGATAATATCACTCACTTCTAGGTTTTTGAGGATGACCAACATATTCTAGCCTTCATGGCCAATGTTTGCATCTTCAAGGATCAGATAGTGGAAGAGATTGATCATGATGATACCAGGTAGGGTGAAGAAGACGATGGGATCATCAACCTACCCACCAACACCATCCCTAAGGTGATGGTAGCTCTTGAATGAATCTTTGATTTGAACCCCTAAGACCAAGATAATATATCACCCTCCTCCGAGGGTGGAAAATTTGAAAAGATCAACATCAGTAAGGCTGATGAAGAAAAAATTGCCCACATTGGTACCTTCTACTCCCTAGAGGATAAGAATAAGATTCTCGCGGTTCTCTAAGAATACATTGACATTATTGCTTGGGGGTATGAGGATCTTAAAACCTATGATACATCCATCATGACTCATACCATCCCAATGAAACTAGATTCCAAACCTTTTTGGTAGAAGAAGAGGCCCATAAACCCATTGATCAAACCTCTAATCCATTAGGAGGTTCAGAAGTTATTGTCAGCCTAGATTATCTTCCCTATCTAGCACACAACATGAGTTGCCAACCTCATCCTTGTGCACAAGAAGAACGGTGAGATCTACCTATGTGTGGATTTTTGCAATTTAAATAAGGCATCCAAGAAGGACAATCACCCTATCCCCTTGCTGGATGAGGTGTTACAAATTGTTAACGATTCTCAAATGATGTCCTTCCTGGATGGGTACTCCAGATATAACCAAGTTATGGTTAAGTTCGTGGATAGGATAAAATCAATGTTCTCCACTAAGTGGGGAACATTTTCATATAGGAGAATGCCCTTTGGCATAATAAATTTTGGGGCCACATTTCAAAAGGATATGGACATTGCCTTCGAGGGCCTGGTTAACAAATGTATAATCATCTATATGGATGATTTAATAGTCTTTTCCCAGGACAGGCGTGATCACTTCGTCCACCTCACTTAGATCTGTGAGAGATGTCACTGGTATGGCATCTCCCTTAACCCCAAGAAATGCACTTTCAGGGTCACTAAAGGGAAGCTACTCAGGCATATTGTCTCTGAGAAGGGGATATCCATAGATCCTGAGAGAGTTTAAGCACTACTAAATTTGCAAATGCCTGACAGTAAAAAGTAAATGAGATCTTTCTTTGGAAAGATAAATTTTGTCTAGTGGTTCATAACTAGATTCACCAAGATCATCAAACCACTCAATGACATGATGAAGAAATATACCAAGATAGAGTGGAGCCCCGAAGCCAAGTGAGCATTTTATCAAATCAAGAAAACCATAGTGGAGGCACTAGTCCTGGTTAGTTCAAACTATTCCCTCCCATTCCATATCTAATCCTTTTCTTCACCGCATTCTGTAGCTATAGTATTGACCTAGAAGGTTGGGGGGAAGAATGACCCATTTCTTTCATGAGCTCCCCCTTCAAAAATTTTGAAGTCCAATATAAACCCTTGGAAAAGAAAGCCTTCTCTCTAGTCTAGACCGTGAAGAAATTCTAGCACTTTATTCTCTAGACAAAAGTACATCCTATCATTCTGGACCAGGTTGTTAAATCTTTACTGCTACAAAGTGAACTAGGTGAATGCTGGGGGAAATGGATGGCCATCCTCTAGGAATATGACCTCAAGATGAAACCAATGAAGATATTTCAGGGCTAGGGACTATGTAGAGTGATGGTGGAAGTAACTCCAAACATTAAGTGTGAGACCTATATTGTGGAGTCCATCACTCAGGATCTATGGTATACCGATTTGGTATACCTATTGGTCAATAACAGATACTTGGAGGGGATTCCCCCTAACAAACGTCATGCCCTGCAATTGAAAAGTGTACACTTCATGATAAAAAATAGAACACTTTTTCATAGAAACTTTGAGGAAATTTACGTCCAGTGTATAGACAGGGACCAAGCTGCCAAAATGATAGAAGAATTCCATGGGAAATTTGGGACAGGGCATGGCTCATCTGATGCCACTACCCAATACATTATCCAGGCTGGGTATTATTGGCCCTTCATCTTCAAAGATGTCTACACTCATGTAAGGAAGTGCCACACTTGCCAAACCACAGCTCATCGTGAGTGGAACCCAACCATGCCTTTGTAGCCGGTCTTTGAAGTTTGACCCTTCACCCAATGGGTGTTCAATTTTATCAAGGAAATAAACCCCAACTCATCTGCCAACCACCAATATATTTTGACTGCAACTGATTATTGTACTCGGTGGTCTAAGGCAATCCCATGCAAGAACAACATGATAGATGTAGTTATCAAATTCTTGGAAGAAAACATAGTCACCATATTTGGAATGCCTTTCGCTATAGTGTGTGTCAACAGTCTAAAGTTTTCTTCAGCATAGTTATTAGAATGGACCTATGAGAGGAAGATCACCTTGAAGTTCTTCAGCAACTATTACCCCCAGGGTAATGGTTTAGCCAAGTCTACCAACAAAAACCTACTGGGGGTGATCAAACATTTGCTGGAGAAAAATCCCTGGGACTGATACCAAAAGCTTAGGTTCACTCTTTGGGTGGATCATATTAGAATCAAGGCAGCCCTATGAAATTCCCCTTTTCACCTAGTTTATGGCCAGAACCCTATGTTCCCAATCAACTTACAAATCCTAGTTTTACAGTTCATGTAGGAATTCAATGCCCAGGACAACATTGTGGAGGTTCATCTTTTGAACCTGATGAGAATGGAGGAACAAAGAGACATGACACTGGAACATTTTGTGTATCATCAAGTAGTCATCAAGCAATGGTTTGACTGGAGAACCCAATAAAAAGCCTTTTGGGTTTTAGACCTAGTCCTATTGTGGGATAAGGCCTAGGAAAAGAAAGGTAAGCACACTAAGTTTCAAAGGCTCTGGCTCGGACCATACCTAATCTCAAAGATTTGCAGGACCAATACTTATCACATCAACACCATGACTAGAGAAGCCATTCCATTTCCCATCAATGGACAGTTTCTCAAGCACTAATTTGAATGAGGTGGGAGGTAATTTTTCCCAAAATTGTATCATATGTAATTGTTTTCCTGCTTGTAAATATTTCCCCGGCGTGCCTTCGAGGTGCCTTGTCCTTGTAAATGGTTGTCTAAGGTCCTCTGGGGCCATCTTATTTCCTTTCTTTGTTGTGTTGTCTTTGGTTTTCTTTGTTTTCTTTGCATGTCTTATTTTTTGGGTTCCCAACATGTTGCCCTATTTTTGTAGACAGTTATGCTTTGCATGACATCTAGTCCCTGGAATGGTGCCTTGTGCATTTTGGTTAGTCCAGAATATATTGTTTGCATGGTGGAATTTGTCCACACTCTAGAGTTGTTTAGTATGTATGGTAAAAGGTTATGGGTAATCTTCATCAAATTCATATCTTGTAAGTCTTGACATCAGTTAACAAAAAATCTAAGAAGCAAGTAATCGTATGATCCTTGAGAGAAAATCGGTTGCACTGGTTATTGGCCAAGTCTGAAAATCAAAAGAATATCCTATTTCTAGAATGTCTCTCCTATTAAACAAATTAAAATGGATGGAAAGGTGAAAGAAGTACCACCGTAAAAATTAGCTAAGCTTAAGGTTCATGGTGAAAGAAGTACTGCCTTCCCCATCTTCAAAAGAAAAGAAAGAAAAATGAAGAATGTATGATTTCGATATCCAAGGGATTGTGCAAGATATATTGATTTTGGTTTGATATACTCAGTGCCCTCTCTCTGCTTCTCTTAGAGGTCATCAAATTTATTTTCTTCCAAAGCACACAGTTTATAGCTGACAAAAGAATGAAGGATTGAATCAATGATGAGTGGGATTTTCTCAGACACCTCACACCTTGCAAGCAGAATGCTCCAGGTAAAGGTGAGTTCCAGTTTTTCTAACCAGAGATTTTGTAGTTCTCAAATACACTAAGGAATTCATCCCAGTGAGTCACCATTTGTTATACCCTGCATATCCATCCCTACATTTTAATGGAAAAATATTAGGTCCCCCTTCTTTTTCCTTGTTCCTTTTTCTTTGGTTTTCTTCTGGCCTTTGCCTCTGCGGGGTTGTTGTATTCTTTTCTTTTTGGTTTCTCTCCCTCTGAGACCTAGTCTCAGAGTGTTTTGTTTCTTTGTCCTAGCTAGATTCTAGACTCCAGGATTCCTTTCCACTACCTCCTCTTTTGTTAGAGGGTGTGGTTACACAAGATTCCCAGGCTCGGAGTTCAAAGGTTTGCCTTTTCTCGGGACTTGCAGAAGAAAGCAACGCGTTTTCACCTAAGGGTATAAATTGGGTTCACTTGTCATTTTTACATTTACCATGAAGAAATTACCTTGAGTGATTAAGAGTGATTAAGTGTGATTTCTGAAATTTACCAGTGAGATAAGTGTGTTTGCTTTAAGTGTTTAGCAATTTGAGCTTTTGCGTGCTTTAGCTTTCCCGCAGGGTTTTCGGTGTTTGTGATCCATGAATATTTGTATTTGCAGAGCACCTCTAGTGCTCCTCCTCCCACATTTATTGGAATTTAAGTTAGGCCCTTCTAGTTCTCTATCTCAGTTTCTTGTGTTTTTCTTCGTTCTTTCTTTTCTGGTTTTCCTTTTCATTTTGGTTGTTTCCTATTTTTGGTCTTTTTCATCACCTCCCGTTGGTGGGATGGCTCCACAAGAAGGCTGTCTACCTTCCTTACACTGTATTTTGTGTGCATTAGTGTAAATCCCTATAAATAGTGTAAATCATTATACATTATGTAAATTTTTGTAATTTATCTATAAAATATTAATAGTCTGTAGGTTAGTTAGTTGTCTAGTTTGTAAATCCATTCCTTGGCCTCCTATTCTTTGGAGGTCTATGTATATAATGTGCATAATGTGTGTCTGTAAAGTAGTTTCCTATATATTTTTGGGTTGGTGTGTACATTATTTCATGGTCAACCCACCCTTTGGTGAGCTCGCTGTGCTCTCTGCATCATAGACCCCGAATTCGAGCTCGCCTAGTTCGAACTCGACACCTTGCCTATTCAATCCATGGCAGTTTTCTCTCCTCCATCATTTCAACATTGATGGTGGGATTAAACTCCCCCATGCATGAGTATTCAAAGCCATCCCATCTAGGATTAAATTCATCCATGTCCAGACATCTGTCGCCTTTAATGCCATTACACTATTTATTGTCTAACCATGTGACAACCCACATCAGGCCAGCATGAATCACTGCCCGGTCACTTCGATAAAGGCTAGTTTCTCTAGTTTTGGGTGCTGAGAAGTCCTTGGGCCTTCATCCCATTTTTAAAATGAGCCAGAATCCCCATAACCTACGTGTGTCGATCATATTCCAAGTAAGTTGTTAATTGTTATATTTTCAGGATCTGATGCAGGCTAACGTCTTTTGACTAGGTATGAAATGGTGGTGAACTCTCTAGAGATCGTAAAATTACTTTATATTTTATCACATGTATTAAAACTTTTCTGGTCTTGCAGGTTGCAGATCACCCAACAAACAATGTCTGAAGTAACAACTCCTCCTGGAAGTCTAGAACTCTCGACCACCTCCACTCGGGAGGCCACAAAGACAAAGGTGGAGAAAATGCTGGCAAAGCTCCCATTAACATCCAAATACCCAAGGGATGGTGTCCTTATGGGATCCAAAGTGGATTCCAAACTTCAGGATATTACCGACGTAGAGGTTGGATCATGGGAAGAACTATAGGGCCTTGTCCGGGTAATGTATCAATAGGGATATGTAGGGATAACATGGCAAAGAATGTCACCACCTCTAGAATTATCAAATCCATCTATTTCCCCTGCTCAGTACAGACACTAGAGATGATCCTCTCCTTGGCGAAGCACTACAATGCACCCACTTGGGTGGTTTTTCTTGCTACTTCCCTCCCACTAAATTACCTAGCAACCATAGTAACTTTTGATGCTTCCAGCCTTGCTTTGGGACTAGGGATCCCCCAGTTTAGAAATGCTACTATCATCTCCCAAGATACATCACTGAAAGAGTTTGAGAAAGTCTCATAGATTGCCCAACAATACCTCAATTCTCACTGGTTGAAGTCCCCGAGGAAGGACTACAAGAAAATGAAATTGGAAATCCCCCGCCGAGATTTCAAGGAATGTGTACAGGTGGGGATCATCTTTTTATGTAGGCTCTTTGGGGAACCCCATGCTAGGGAATTTTTGGCATGGATGTATTATTTTGTATGTTGCATCACCACCCATGGATAGACCTTTGACTGGGTGACTATTATCGCCAACCATGTGGACTTTCAACTAAACAATGTCAGCTGGACATCGAAGTTCCACATGACTTCATATATATTATGGGCACTAGCACAATAAAGACCTATGCTCTAGGGTTTGAAAATAGTGGGTGTCCTTGGGAACAAGCCTGAACAGAATGCTCTATGGGACCATTATCCTTAAATTCAATGGGAAGCCAGCTTCCCCAATTTTTGCTGGGTAAATGATACCTTCATTTATGACAACATTTTGACACTTACTCAGGATTCCAGGTATCGGCTGTCAAAGGACGTAATGACCTTGGTAAATTCTTATGACAATTATTTTATTTAGTTTCAGCAACATCTTTACATTTGCATGACCAGATTCTTTGACAAGCCCTTCCTACTCCCCAAGCATTGTGGGGATAGGATTATTATTTTGGAGTTCTACAGGAAAATCCTGGACCTCCATGCATTTTATGGAGTAAAGAAGGTTACCTCCATCCTGTTCTCGATCAATTACAAGAACTATTCTTGCAGTATTACAATAGCCAAAGAGGGTGATAGTGAGTTGAAGAGTCTGGGGCTGGCCGAGTTCCACCTGGAAAGGAATAATTTTGACCCACTCGACAAGATAAGCAAAACACTTCCCCGAGCGTCCACACCACATGAGCCTCACATTGAGTATTTTTTGGTAGATTGCTAGGATTATTTCAACTTCCAGAGTTGGAAATACTCAAGGATGACCAAAGGGATGATGAAGAGCCTCAACCTTTGGACCTTTCCAAAAGATATTTTAGATAGTGGGTCTTTGAAGGACCCATCATCCAAGGCACATGAGATCGACAAGATGGATCTCCATCCAGTGGATTGGGAAACCCTAAAGATTTTGACAATTGAGGATGTCACCCAGGGCATCATACAACACAAACACGATTACTTTTCCCAAGTGTGCAAGAAAAGTACCCACTGGGGTGTAATTTTACGAGGACCCACTTCGACCTTTAGAGATGTAGGGCTGAACAAAAATAAGGGGAAAGAAAAAGAGGGCAACCTAGCCCAGGTTCCACCAATGGATTCGCTCCCCATTTTGGAGAAAATTCACACTCAAATCGAGGCATCCCTCCAGCTGAGTAAAACATTAAGCACCCAACTTTCCCTCGATCTTCTAGTTACTCAAGTGGGATCCGCCCTCCCAGCAGGGTCCCCTTCATTGGAAACACTCATGAGCTGACGAATGGAGGTTGAGGATGAAACTGTAGCTATTTGAGATGTCGGGGCCCTGCTACAAATAAGAAGAAAGAAGCAAAGGGTGGATCATCACCCAAGAAGAGATGCAGGTCCCAGGATGTCAAAAGTTCCCCAGGTGGAACTCATCCATTCTTCTCCTAAGCTAGATGATCCTCCAGTGGCCTCCCCTACCCATGATGATTTTGATGACCTCTTCCAGACAGAAGACCTGGTGAACTTGTAGGCTGATGTGGTGAGGGCCATGAAGGAGATAGATGCACAAGAAGAGGTAGCCCTAGAAAAAGAGCTCCGTGAGTAGGAGAAAGAGAAAGAACAAGAAGAGGCACAAGAAAATCCATAAGATGTGGAAGAAACACCGGTCCTGAGGATCGAGAAATAGCTAAGGCAAATAGAAGATGAACAACCAACAATGGTTGGGGAAACTAGACCTTCAGGAGCAAGCATACCCCCATTTGTCATGCTCCAAATGCCTCTAGTTACTATAGGTTATCAAGGGCCCCAGAGTGTGACATTTGGTGAGGTGGTCTCTATGACCCAACAGTCAAATCTTGGCCAGACACCTTCGACCTCTCCAAAAGATGTGCCCCTGGAGGAGAATGTCCTAGCGGGTGGCACCGATGAAGAACAACAACAACATGATGAGGGGGGTAACCACAGAAATGTGGATACTAAGACCATAGATGCTGGAGAAGGGGAAAATCTCTATGATGCAAATGTGAAGGTCACTAAGGTGGAAGATACAAGAAACCCTGGGGAGCAAGAAAAGGAGTTTGATGTGACTATGAATACCTAGGAAACACCACAGGACCCTAAAGACCCCAAGCTCCAAGAACACAATGGCTGGTAGAGACCTGAAAATGAAAGGCCTCAACAGTAGCAAGTGATCCCCTCTCCTTGGCCAAAATGATGGCCCAAAACCAAGAGGCTAAGAATCCTAAGAAGGCCCAGACCATCCATACCCTTCAGACCAGTTCAAGAGGAAGTACAATTGGAGTAGTTGTGACACCTCCCCTAGATGCAGAAGAGGCAATTGTAAGTACCAAAGATTATATAGTTATAGAATTTTCTCTAGGGAGGAGAGATAAATAGGGTGAATTGAACCTGTTTAAAGAAGCTACCTAGGCAGTCGAGGCCTGGTATGATAAACAGGCACATAAGTTGAAGGAGGAAAGAGAAAAGAATGAAAATCTCCTCAGGCTTCTTGCAAAACAAACACAACCACTGGCTGAGATCCATCTGGGAGCCTCCACCTATGGAACACCACTCACACAAGGTGATGTGGATGCTCTAAGGGCCATGAAAAAGAAGGCATAGGCTATGGATGGGTGGGTCACTGAGCAAATAAAAGCCATAAGGTAGTTCTTGGAAACGACACTCCCAGACCTTTATTAGGCCAACAACCTCATGGGCCAGGTGAACGGTGTCGTTTCCCTATGTGAGAAAGATATAGAAAAATATGAGGAGTGGAGGTCCGAACTAGAAGAGATAATGAACTTCGGGGAGGAAGTCATTATAGAGACATGAATTTTGAGAGAAGAACCCTTTGGGTTCCTCTGGGCCTAGCACTCTAGACTTGGCCTCAAAATTGAGGTGAGCAAGCAACTGGTAGCGACCCTAAAGAATAGATTCCTGAAAGTGAAAAATTCTTTTGATTTATACACAAAATTTATAACGAGGGTTTCTCAAGTCGATCCCTTCACTACCGGGACTTGTGCCCTAGAAGATTTTATACTAAGAAAATTTGATGAGCTGATGGAGTCCCAGTACTAGTTTGCCAGAGATTTTGATGGAGGAAAGATGTCATGCTTAACCAAGATGATGCTCCAAGCTCACGATGCAGTGAAAGTGGCTACAAAATTTAGGGAAGGGGTTAGAGATGTTGACGAATAATTCAGAGTTGTCAACGACCCATGGGACTATGTCAAGGACGTAGATGAAGATGGAATAGGCCATATTTTGGAGTCCTTCAAATAGAACAAGGAACAATAAAGTTCTCCAGTCTCTAGAGACTTTCACCAAAAGGGGAAAATTTTGTAAATTCATTATTATTTGAGTGTAAGCTCCTGGATTCTAGATTCTGGGTCCATAGTTTTGTATTCATTCACAGTGATCCATGTCTAGGTTCCCTGGAAGCAACCGATTACTGTCAAGCAGTTAATAAGGGGTCAGCAAGTGGGTGATCTTGATAAGGCTTGTTAGATGAAAGAGATGGCTCTGAGAGATGATTCTCCCGAGGCACCACTCCTACATTAATTCCCTGGTGCACATCGAAGATGGTGATCCACAATTTAAATTTATGAGGCATGTAGCCTCGGATATCAGGACAATTAGATTTCTTCTATAAATACCCTAACACTCTTCTCTATGTTGATTCTTCTAGTTCTCTCCTCTTATCTTTCTCTTCTATCTTGTTAGACCTCTACACTTTTTGAGGTGATTGTAAGTGGTGCAGGTAGTACTAGCCACAAGATAATGTATTCTATTTGTTGAGTGTATAGTTAGATTAGGTTAGTTTTAGGTCAAACTGTGTGTATAAATACGAAGTCCAATGCCATAACGAGGGTAGGTGAAATTGATGATTTTGTAGTCCAGCAAGTAATAGAAGCATAAATCTTTATTTTCAGTTGTCTTCAGGAGCTCAATGCTCAATTGTTATTAGTAGTTTAGAATGATCCCTTGGAGCCATGACTGCATATCCTAGTGATGCTGGAATCATTTGACTTAATGAAGAAGGAAGAACATCTTATGGCTATCTATTATGTGTTGTTATGATCTTTGGAGTTAGAAAACATCCTTTTGTGTAGTATGTTTTCTTATATCCTTTTCTCCTATGTTTTAGTTTAGATTAATGATCTTATCTCCCCTTGCTACTAAATGCATGTGAATCACTGGTTCTTTATGTATTTGGTATTTAGTGTAATTTCTTACATTGGAGCATTGTTTGATGTTTGAATATTTATTGCATAGCTATAGGTAGAAGAATGTATCTAACCTTCATCAATCTTTTGAAGTTTATTTGATAATCCAAAATGCTTGCAGGAAACCCCATCCCTTTTGAAATCCCTGAGAAGATGAGTAAAAACCAACTAACCCCTCATACAACAATCACCTACCCAACTTAGGTCCCCCACACCATCAAGACCCGACTACTAGGTGCTTGGAGGCTAGGAGAATTTATTCTCTAGTAAACCTCTTCAGGTAGATTTGGCTGGTACCCCGGTACCTGGTGACAACTTTATCCTCTGTTGGGGGAGCTGGTCACAAAGTTCCATCAACAAATGGGTCTTATGACCCCTTATGGTATGTAATAGGTCCTAAGGACTTTTAATGCGGCCAAAGTGGTCTTAATGGGTGGTAGGAACCATTCATAAGTACTAAGGGGTCATAATAGCTCCTACGACCCCTTAAGACCCATTAATATACATAGTAGGGCTATAGTCTAGAGTCTCTAGGATGTAAATATTTTTTCTTATGATTTAGTGGAACTAGTTTAATGCAGATTACTTACTGTATCTACAAAACATCTTAACTAGGGTTTCTATTATGTGTTAAACATTAAAGGTTATAATTACAAGTTATGTGTTTCAGATATGTGGTGTGGGTTTCTCATTTGTTTTAATTTTCTACTATACATGTGTGGTTTATACATTTTCAGGAAAAATACAAACAAAATTATATCTATATATACTAAATATAAGAAAAAATTAAATTAATTTTAACATTTATGTATAATAATTTACTAAATAAATTTGACATACAAATATTTTTCATAATAAAAATAACAATAAATACTATTAAAAAATAATAAAAACAATAATTAAATTAAATATATTAAAAAAAAGACCTACGTGAAGGTGGTGTAGACGGTGAGCGAAGAGGTGCAAGTGGTGTAGACGACAAGTCAAGAGGTGCAGCTCTGAAGGGAAAGCAAACAACAAATTTTACTAGAAAAATATAAAATAATACTAATTTTTTTTTAAAAATGACAATAAAAGTAAAAAAAATTGAAAATGTCATCACCTGAAGGGATTTAGTCTAAAGAAAAATGGGGTAGAACTCCAGAGTGGGATTGCATTTGGTGAAAATGACAATAATAGCTCTAAAATAAAATTTATTATTTTCAAAATGGGGTCACGTTTGAAACGTCACCCCGTTCTGAAACGGGATACATTTCAAACGTCACCGCATTTCGAGTGGGACCCTGTTTAGCCTTGAGATCTCGTCTCCTATGGGGTCAGGATTTGAATTATGGCTCAGGGTCCCAAAGAGGAATTTAACCCCAATTTTTGAAAATGTCACCCCATTTCTTGAAGTACAATTTCGGGAAAATGACTAAGTTAAAAAGTTTCACCTCAAGTGGACTCATCTTCTTGCTTGCACCCATATTTGGAGGTCTATATTTCTCTCTACATCCTAATACATTAATGAAATGGGTGTGTGTGTGTGTATCTATCTATATATTTATATTTATCTGTATCAATATATGTATCTATATATCCATATGTATATGTATATGTTTAACACAC
Organism: Thuja plicata; assembly: GCA_018584345.1. NCBI lineage: Eukaryota > Viridiplantae > Streptophyta > Pinopsida > Cupressales > Cupressaceae > Thuja > Thuja plicata. The sequence continues at coordinate 2,466,238 of MU224484.1, forward strand.
TCTAGATGTTGGCAGGGGGGAGTGAATCAACATTAACCAAAATCCATTAGATAACTTCAATAGACATCATATGAAACAATAAGAAAGTAATGAATAAAACCAGCAACACATGAACACCCAGATTTTATGTGGAAAACCCAAACCGGGAAAAGCCATGGGCAACACTTGCTCACAAAGAATAATTCACTGATATATATAGTTTGATTAAAAAATAGGGTAGGAATTCACTGCTCTATAGTTTCAAGGAAATGATTACTACCAATAGAACAATGAATATAAATAGAATATCAATGCTTCAAACTTTCAAATAGAGGCTCATTCCCAAAGTAGCAAGATATAGCAAACAAATCATGCACCGAAGACTCATTATCTTAGGGATAAGGTACACACAACTCTTTACAAGGATAAATAGAGATTCTCATGATAATGCAACTGATCTGTACAATATTATCAACCTTATAAGCACACTATTACTACATTTTCTTCACTGCCACTGTCACTAAACTCTAATCTACTGACTCTAGATCTTCACTAGTTTGCACTCTGTCTACTTGCTTCAAATCTTGCATTTTTCCTAACCATAAACTGTACTTATATACAAGATAGATCATTTGCGATTACAACAAGGTCAACCATGTCAAAGGGATATTACAATTTAAGTTACAAGTCAACCAAGACATCAAAAAAATGCAATAAGGTCAACACCATGCCAGACGCATCTAGACCAAAAAATAGAATGGACCATATTGGAGAAGAGATAAACATTAAATACATAGATCACATATGATGAACTATAACTGATTGAATGTTTGAAGATGGAAAGTTGATGATCACCTAGCTACAGAAAGTAAATGAAAGACATTAAATCAGTTAATGTATTGTATTGTCATTGATGTCAACTTTATATGGTATGATTTATCATACACATATTGTCACAACACTTAAAGATCTAAAGAGACAAAGTTTTTGTCATTGGTAACCATACACACTGAGTGGCAGTAAACCCTGACAGATAGTGAAACCTAAGCACAGAAGTTCACAATGTTAACTGATGGACAGTGTTACCCAACCAAGTGATACCCAAGAAAGCATTCCCAAGCTAACTATAGTTATCACCGAACAAAACTAAAGTTGGTGCCTGAGCTACAAGAAGTAGTCACTAAGCACAACTAAAGTGTTGACTGATGGGAACTGAAGTTAGAAAATGACAAAACAACTTAGCTGGCAGAGCTATATTTAGAGTTAACTGATTGTTTTCTTTATTTCTATCGATCAGTTAAAAGCTAAAGATAAGAAGGATATTTAAAGCATGTTTTATTCCAAAAAACAAGGAGAGATTTACAAAATAAAACTAAAGCAAGCATGACGAGCTTTACATACCAAGAAGTGATCAAGAAAGAAAAAAAGAAGATTGAATGATGAAATCATGTCTATATAAAGAGACAAGAAATTCATTATGAAGAGAGGAATGTTGAGTATAATTCTGGTGAAGATAGAAGTCTTCATGTAGATTTGATCATACAGGCTGAGGGACAGAGCCAAGAATTCTATAGACACCGAGCAACAGAGAAGCAACAACATTCATTGAGCACAAAGAAAGGAGGGGAGAAAAGGAATTGAAGAACACATTGATTAGAGAGGTATTATGGACTTATGATAGATTTGAAAATATGCAATTCAAATTTGTATTAATGAACAGATCATTTACTGTTTCAGTTTAACCATTAATTCAAAAAATCTCTTAACCGAGTGAGATTTAACCATCCTTATTATATTGAGATACATACCAAGGAATATCAAAATTTTTTCATGTTGACAGCATAGTGAATGCTAGGTCAAGTGATAAACTGTTAGCTTTAAATCCTCTAACAAGGTTGCACTTAACAATGTGTTTGCAACCTTTAACAGGGTTGGCTCTTCATCAAGCTCACTTTAGAAGAGTTAAATTTTTGGGTTACTGGTCCCAAGTGGGTTTTCCCTTAGTAGGGTTTCCACGTTAAAAATCCATGTGTCAAATGTGTATATGGTTCATTTCTTTGATGTTTTTCTTTAAACTTTACTAAAATAGGATTGATCGGTAAACATTAAGTTTATTTACTGCTATTCGGTAAAGGTTAAGAAAAGGATAAATAGTATATTCATTGAGCAGTATATATTTGATATGATTACTTAAAGGCATACATCTTGTAGGACTGAAGATAACTATAGGTTTTATATTTGTGGTATAAAGTTCTGGTTGGATTATTAGATTAATTATTGAGGCCATTGATTCACCCCCCCTCCCAGTTATTCTAACAATTGGTATCAGAGCTTGTGTGCTTGGAAGGGAGTTTAAAGACTCAAGCTAAAGGTCACAAGATGAGCAAAAGGGATGTGCCTAAGTTGAACAAGGAAAAATTTACATCATGGAAAAGCAGGATCACACTCCATCTATCAGGTATTAGAAATGATTTCACACAGTACTTGGATACTGAATTTGTGTTACCTCTTGGACCTCTAATAGTTGATCAATTGAGAGAGAAACACGAACACAATTCTATGATGATATAACTTGCTTCCTCACTCTCTGATGCTGAATTTGAAGATGTCAAATCATGCACCACTACAAAGAAAATGTGGGACAAACTCAAGCTAGTACATGTAGGAGATAAAAATGTGCTAAGGGCTAAAGCTAAAAGTCTAAGAGGAAAGTTTGATGACCTAAGAATGAAAGAAGGAGAAAACATCACTCAGTATAGTAGCAGAATCAAAGAGGTTTTTAATGCTATCTGAGGAGTAGGAAGTGTACTTGAATAAGAGATAATGGTAAGTAAAATTATCAGAACCTTACTACCTGTTTATGCTATTAGAGTATCTGTAATACAAGAAATGAGAGCAGTAGAAAATAACAATGTTACTCTAGATAGTTTGATTGGTAGAATTATTTCATTTGAGATGAATAAATTTGACAACAGTGTCTTACCAACTATTGAGTCTGCATTCAAATCTTCTTTGAAAATAAGTAAATAAACTCATAAACACACTATGAGAAATGATAGTGAAAGTGATAGTGATGAATAAGAACTTGATGAGATTGAAGAACTAATGGGTAGAAGATTGCAAAGAGGCAAAGCTAGATACAAAGGTAAATTACCATTCGTCTACTTTAATTGTAAAGAGATTGGACACTTTGCTTCTAGATGTCCTAACAAGAGAAAAGAAGACAGAAAAATGATAGATCTTATGAAAATAAGTTTGACAGAGGTGATGACCAAAATTACCAAAGCAACCAACAATCTGCAAAAGAGATAACTAAGACTACAAGGACATAGGAAAGAATGCTTGTTACCTGGCTGAGAACAAAGCTGAAAATACTGACACTGAGTCTGCTGAAGATATTGAGGTGCTATTTGTTTCTATGAAGGATGATTCAAACAAAGAAGAAAGGTATGCTGAGACTGTACTCATCTGTAAGGTTTGTAAAAATGATGTCTAGATTATTGATAGTGGTTGTACTCACCACATGACTAGAGATAAGGAAAATTTTGAATATTATAATGGTGGATCAATAAGAATGGATAATGACTCACCTTGTCTATTTGAAGGTGAATGAACCATCATGTTGAATAATCTGATTAGATGTGAAAATGCATATTGGGTGAAAGGAATTAACTATAATCTATTGAGTGTTTCATAGCTAAATAACACAGGCCATCGAGTCACATTTGAGAACAAAAAGGCAAAGATCTATAATGAAATAGGAAGGTTGATTGGTACTAGTGAACAAACAAAAGGTAACCTATTCTATGTTGATAAGATTGAGACCACTTTTTATTGTCTAGAAATGAAGACATTTGGTTTTGCAATAAAATATAATGTCATGTGAATTTTGACAAGATGGTTAGGATAAGAAATAAAAGGAAAGTAAGAGGCTTACCAAGCATGTCAAAGCCCAACCATGTCATGTGTAAGAATTGTCAAAAAGGTAAAATGACAAATTCTGGTTTCAAGAGCAAAAACTACACATCGAATGCTATTCTAGAATTAGTTCATACTGACTTATGTGGACCAATGAGAACAAATCACTATTATGGTGATAGATACTTCATTCTATTTGTTGATGATTATTCTAGAATGATGACTGTTATGTTCTTAAAAGAGAAATCAAAAGAATTGAAGATGTTTAAATGGTATAAATCTATAGTTGAAAAAAAAGTGGAAATGAACTAAAATGTTTAAGATTATATAGAGGAGGAGAATTTATTTATGATGGATTCACTAAATTTTTTAATGAGAATGGAATTCAATGATAGGTTTCTACACTAAGAACACCACAATAGAATGGGATTGCTGAAAGAAGGAACAGATCAATTGTTGATTGTGCCAGAACACTGATATTTGAGAAAGGCATCACACAAACATTCTGGAGAGAAGCTGTAAGTACTAATGTCTGCACATTAAACCAAGTTCAATTGAAGAAAGACACCAATAAGACACCTTATGATCTATGGTATGGATGCACACCTAATGTAAGTTACTTTAGAATTTTTGGAAGTCAATGTTATATTTTGAAAGATGAAAGAAATGGAAAGCTTGACTCCAAAAGTGATGAAGGAATATTTCTAGGTTATTCTACCAAAACAAAATCTAATAAATGTCTTAACAAATCCTCTAACAAAATCATTGAAAGTGCAAATGTCAAAGTGGATGAATTTGCTAAGAAAAATGATGAAGAAAGTAGAAAATAATTGGAAGAATACAATAGATTTGTCTATAGTGAAGAACCTAACACTCTGCACAAGTAACAATGTATTTCTATCGAGCGACAAAATAATGCACCCAAGCAATAGGCTGCACACACCAAAAATTAGGAAAATGCTCACAATGATGAACCAAGTGATGAAGATAAAAATGGAGGTCAAGATGATGAACACAATGATGAACAAAGATCTGAACTGGTACTTTCCAATGATGTCAGAAGACACCGTCCAAAAAACCAAATCATAGGAGACAAAAGGCTGGAATGAGAACAAGAAGTAATTCACTGAACACTAGATGTTTGATTTGTGATTTTGAGCCTAAATATGTTAATACTGCACTTGAGAATAAGGAATGGGTTAGTGCAATGAATGAAGAGATAGAGAAGATTGAAAAGAACAAAACATAGACATTAGTACCTAGACCAAATTTGTAATGCCCTGCCAGGGAACCCAAGAGAACATAACCCAAACACGACACTAAGTTCATAGAATAATTTTTTTTTAAAATGTTTACAAACAATATTAATAACAATGTGGAAGCAACACAATGAAGTACATGACGTACATGAAATACAACTCATACATGATTAACATTCCTCGAGGGTTCCTTGAAATAGAATTACTTAAACAAACTAATCTACGAATACAAATATAAGAACTGACATAAAGGTTACATAATATAAAACCAATAACATACATCTCATAATAAAGATTACATATACAACTGATACCATAAGGTATACTACCTAATCAACATCCACTACACAAATCGTAGGGTATGTATTAATACAAAATAATCAATTCAATGCATCCTCCAAAGGATGATAACCAATATATACATATGGTACAAAACACATCTCAAGTAACTGAACAAGTCTCCAAAAGACTAGGAAGTTGAAACTACAAGACAGACACATCCAAGCATGAAGAAGAATCTATCAGAATCTCAATGGTAATAAGAATCACTACCACCCGACTACGTGGAACCAAAGGTCCACTCCCACCGTGCTGAGGAGATAGTAACAGGCCCATCACACGGGGTATACAACAAGGATACAAACAAGGTACACATGACCTCAAACTCCAATGCAAAGGAAGATCCTAGAAGCAATCTAAACCATAACAAAGAGTACTAAACAACACCAAAGATAACTGAAACATGTAGGATAACCTAAGCTGTATATAGGGAAGTGTCATCACATAAGTCCAACTTTGAAGGTAACCCTAGTAGTACCTCTTGACCCTGGCCTCCAAGTGACACTATGTGGCTCGGTGATCCTTTCATGAAGACAAGGATCCCAACTCCCATCCTATCGTGTGAAAGCACCCAAGGCATGGGTAGAGACTTAGACATCTTATTAAATCATTTTAAACCCCTTTAATGTATTATATTTTCACTTATTAAGTAACTTGCCAATGGGTTTACCTAGTAACCACTTAGGGTCCTGAACCCCCATTGCAAGCCACTTCCCCACTATACACTTAGTTAACCTACCTAGGTTCAAGATCAACACATGAAGATATACATAGCCACAAATTGCACCCTGCCCATTCAGGAGCACATAGGTTCTCGATAACCACAAACACATCCACAGTATACTCATAAGACCATAAAGCACATCATAACAGAATTAGGTTGGGTATAGGAAATCAGGACTATGAAATCATCATATAAACACCAATGACATTGTATAAAACACCATGCAAAAAGCATAATCCCGAAAACCTTTAGATTTAAATCCTAGGGTCATCTAACCCAACAGATACCCGAAATCAAGACTACATAAAAGAATACACGAATTTATTTAATCACGCACTCCAAACACATCATGGAATAATAACTTCATATTTAGAGAGCATTAAATTAAATAAGGTGTTAACGTAGGAATAAACAAATTTATAACATCTTAGTTATGCAAAAATCATTTATCTATTACAATTACCAATGTAATTCACTTTCCCAAGAAAACGCACATTAAAAGTCCCTACAAAACAATTTATAAACTCCATAAACATAATTTGATCCATTAATAATTACTACTTTAACTATAATTACATCGAGTATATATAAACAACAATGTAATGCTTGAAAGTAGATCACTATTAATCAACCAATATCTTAATATCATTTAATGATCTAATAGTCAAATCCCATAACAACAATATAGTCATAAATATTAATAATGGTTATGAAAACAAATATTATTAAAAAATTTAATTATAACCATATAATATTAACCACAACATTAATTAATTATATTTAATTTAAATAACTAACAAACTATATTAAATAAACACACAAACTAAAAAAAGTCATTTAAATAAATTAAGATTTTTTAAATAAAAACTAATTTAAAAACATTTAGATACAATTAAAAATGAATTTTTTTAAATATTAATCCGTAAGGGGGGGGGTGGACCCCACAGGTCACAGCCCTCACGGGCTCCCCACGCCCCCCCTCTTCCTCCTTTTTCCGCTGAGGGTTTCCCCTTAGGGAAACCGCAGGCCGTAGCCTGCGGGCCCTGCAGCCCCTTTTGAGGTACCGCACGGGCTCCGCAGTGCTGTGGGCCCTGCGGTCCCTTGGGACCTGTGGTCTTGGGGTATGCGGGACATGGTGGCCCACCACCGTCCACACCTTTAAATATTTTTTTTTATAATATATATATATATATATTAAATCCTTTCTTTTAAACAAAACACATAAATAATAAACCCTCAGTTTATTATTATTTAATAATGTAATTTCTTTATATATATATATATATATTTTACTGGTGTAATTGTAGTAGACTGTATTTTTTTTTTAAAACAGCAAGTTCCACTATTTTTTTCTTAATCTTAAAAGAGAAACTATATTTTTAAAAACAATACAATAAGCTATATTATCAACAATATAGGCTTTTATCTCAATAAAGTAACCAATAAAAATAGGAAAAATAGGGGGGAAGATTCTCATTTTCTCTAAAACATGCATGATGATAAAAACAAGAAGACTAATATATTACTTTAATATAAATATTTATTTTCAGAGTAGTTTCCTTTTGTTTCCAAGCATGCAAATCTAACCAATCTCTTGTTTTCCTCCAGGTTTGATCAGGGTTTGGGCAAGGACATGGTGAAGGTATGAAATTCATATTTCCATGGCAAGGAGCTACAGATCTAAGGGTCTCAAACAATTTTAACAACATATATCAATTTTTCCTCAAAGAAGTCTTCCTCCTACAGATCTGAAACCCTAAAGCCCAAAAATTGAAAGCTCATACACATCAATTGAAAACCCTAATGCCCTTTAAATTTTAACAACCAAAAATGAAACCCTTTATGTCTACAAACATAGATCTAACATGAAAGCTTGAAGGAAAACACAAATTGATACCAAGATCACATTTTTCAACTCTAAATCAATGAAAACACTAAATACTTCAAACAAGGAAGATCACACAAAAGATCCTAGCTTTCAGATGCATGAAAGACAGGAATCTGAAAGCTAGAATTTAAAAGATGAAGACCCTACCTCAATAACTAATGAGAGGCACAATTTCCCAAAATCCAAGCAAGAAGAATCCATAATACCAAGCAAAAGAAGCCACAAGTCCAAGCAAGCTCTCCTTCAAAATCCCAATCACCTGATTTCTCCTTCTCCCTGATTGAACAACCTCTAAAAAGGCTTCCAATCCAAAGATATAGATATCCCAAGTAATGAGGTTTCCAAAAGTGAAAACCCTAAAGGTAAAATAAATTCTCTAATTATTAATTAAAATAATTTCTTTATTTTCAATTTCACTTAAAGCATGCAAAACTCAACTTAGGAATATAAAAGCAAAGTGTTAAATTGAAAATGCATGAGAGATAATTTCAATTAAATTAATCAATTAACCATGCAACTAAATATT